>VDFB02361656.1:174669-195955 GCA_007258455.2 Sequoia sempervirens
TTCTCTTAAGGCAAGAGGATTTCTCCCTAAGGAGGCCCTCTTTTGGATGTGCTAAAGTTCTTCCAATGATTGATTGTTTATGTGAATTCCAAGTTTTATGTATATTGGATTATGATTTGATTTCAATTATGTAGGGAAATATTCAACTTCTAACTCCATGTAAGACTTGATTTATAGTTCACCTTGCTTTGGCCATTATATGTTTTACAAGTGATGTTTCTTTAATTCAACCATGCACTCATGCCATTGCATATAACCATGTCATATAAATTGTAGAGCCCTAATAATTTTGTCCCATAACTTATAACTTTTCCCTTACCATCTTATGGAGCTCCTTCCTAAATTTGTCCTTCTTCTGGCTCTAATGGGTTGCATTTTCCTTTTCCTTTACCATTCAAGATGAGGGCTTGATTTTTATTTTCCTCATATTGAAGTCCTCTATTATAATGACTTCCCCCATCTTATAACTTGTCCCTTACCATCTTATGAAGCTTCTTCCTAAATTTGTACTTCTTTTGGCTTTAATGGGTTGTATTTTCCTTTTCCTTTACCATTCAAGATGAGGGCTTATTTTTTTATTTTCCTCACATTAAAGTCCTCTATTATAATGAATTTCCCCCTAGTGTTAAAGATTGAAATGCCCTTTTTGAGTGATGTATAAGGATATCTACAATCTAAATTCCTTTTCTTATACATCTTCTAACCTTTTGGTCCAAAGCAGTAGGTAGCTTAACCTTATTGTTACTTTATTTTTTATTATTTTCAAACATGCCTATTGCTTATTTGGGTCTTATTTTTTGACATTTATAATTTTACACCATGATTCTTTGATTAGCATCATTACCCCTCCATGTCCTTTTCCAATGTATGTTCTTTCATTATAGACTTATGATCTTATACCCTTCAAAAATAGGAACTTTGCAACCCTGATGGTCATGCATTTCTATGAGGATGATAATATCTTTTCCTTATACTATGGTCCTAGGTCCTCTCCTCTAGGTTTCTAGCATTTATAGTTCCTACTTACAATAATAATGCATTATTGGGGGTTTAAATCCATATTTATTATGTGTCATTTAATCATTGATTTGGCTATTTCCATTTAATGACCATGCCTATTTTCCTACATCGCTTGCTACCTTCACTTTTTCCCACTCTTTTATTCTTCTTCATGAACTATGCTATGGTTAAGTCTTGGTCTAGGTATATTTGTGTACATATAGGGAACTTTATGTTCCTTAGTATCGTGTTCTTTATAGCTATGTTTCTCACACTAACTCTTACATGCCTGCACACCTTCCTCCTATTATTTTTCCAATCCTATTTTCTTGATGGATATAGCTTGTCCATTGTAGTTAGTCTTTAGGAAAGTCTCTTACAAGCTTGTTGGTATCCTCTTTCTTGTTGTAGTCAATCAATCCTTTACTAATGACATTTATTGTGCTATCATTTCTTTCCTTTTCTTCCCTTATTTACATCTTGACCATTTATCTATGAGCTCCCTTTGTGTTTGATAAGCCTATTACTACTTGGGCCAAAGAGTTGACCTCTTTGATTTGCTCTTTTAAATAATTTTCTTTTTATCTCCATGCTTGTAATTGCAAATTAGATCTCTTTTATTTGTGGTGTGTTGTTTCCTTTTTCTACTTTTGATTTATTTTATTCTATTATTTTCAATTAGTTTAGCTCCTCCTTTTCCATGCTCAATTCTTGTTTCCCTTTATCCATCATGTATTTCAAGTTTTTTGCTTGTTCCATGAGTAGTTTATTATCTCTTACTAGCTTCTAGCTAGATCATATGATTAATTTTATCTTTTTGTCCTCCAATTTCTCCCTTGATTCTAAAGTTTGAACATCCTTTTCATGATCATTATCTCTTTTAAACATAATTCTAGTGACCACATTAGTTGTGTTGATGTGGGGCTATATAAATCCTTATTTTCTTTGTTGTCCTCAACCCTTTCTCCCATGTTTTCTAGCTATGCTTTGACCTTGTTTTTCTTCGCCTTAGGTTCACTTTGAAATAATATGTTTATCATTTCCTTTCCTTTATCTTGTTCTTAAATTTCTTGCCCTCTTTGTGTTTGTTGCATTTTAGCAATGATTAGTAAGATATTGTGATCTATTTTAGGCAAGATAAATGTGAGTTTCTTATGCTTTGGTTGTTTCAATTTTATAGTCTACCTACACCTTAGGATACCTTTAAATTGTTTTGCATTCACATATACCAACCTCTCCATTGTATTTGAAAGGCTAGTTTGATGTCAACTTAACATGCAAGGCCCCTCTAACCAATTATTGTCTTTGCATAAGCATTTATATTAGAGTGTGGATGCTTCGTTGTGTGTCGAAAAATATAAATCAAAGTGATTATTAGACCTCCTTGAAACTCTTTTCTTACCATTGAACTTTGTGATTATGTCTCTAATTGAAACCTTTTATTGTATCACTATTCTTGACTATGCATTCTTTTGGCACTACCATTTTAAACTATTCATTTATGTTTAAAGTGTCATTTTCTGCCAAAACTTCACTTATATCCTTTAATGTTTGAACTTTGTTATTTTCTTTTTGTAAGAAGGATTGCTTTTCTGAGCTTGCGATTCTTTGTGTGTGGTGGAGGCATTTGAAAGTGTGGTTTGCCTTTCCAGATACCTTTTCTATTGCCGGGACTTGGGGCTTTCCACAGTCAATATCTTGTCGCCTGAGACAGAAGCTTGGCCAACGATGGCTCTCTTTATATGAACGACAGCGGGTGCAACAGCGTGGATTCATCACCAGTTGTGGGTGTGCCTTTCTACTCTCTTGATTGGCTGGTTGGTGGACAGCAGTTAATACTAGAGCTTCAAGTCCTTGCACTGAAATAAATTAGACAGCACATATTTACTATTTTAGTTTGGGAGACTTTAAATAAATATATATCATTAATTACATGTTCAAATGTTTACAATAATTATCTTTCTTGATAATAAATAAAAATCAAATAGGTTTGAATAACTATTTGTTCGTCGGTGTTTAAGCTATCATAAATACAAGTTCATATCATTTATACGAGCAATCAATTCCACATATTCCAATTAATAAAGGTACTTGCAAAAATGTGAGCTTCCCCACCAAACTTGAAAACAAATCAACTTTATATTTCATCACAAATCATCCCAAATTTCATACACAATTTTCAAATTCAAATTTGATGACACTAATAGTGTTTTATACTAACAATTTAAATTCAAATTCAACAACTTTCATTTAATATATACATTTTTGATAAGGTATTGAATCTATTTGTATACCCTTCTCAGTTCCTCTTATTTCTTCTAAAATTAATCTTTTACATTTGATCAATTTTCTCAATTTTTTGATATTTATATTTGATTAAATAATATTTTCATTATTTAATTAATATTTCCCATTAATCTCATTCCTTGTTTAAAATCGTTTTCCCGTTCATTCCTACGATCTAGCCCTTGTTAAATACTTTTGTCATTCTAGTTACTTGCATGTACATGACAAGTGGTACTCAAGGGTATGGCCAAGGTTTCTATTCCATAATTTTAAATTTGGCCTTGGTTCTTGGAGCATGGGGAAAATCTATTTCTTGTCATAAATTCTAATTATAAATTGCTCATGTCCTTGGAAGTATGGGTCAATCCAAATTTTCACTTTTTAAAAATCCCCCCAATGTTACAAAAGTATCCCATCAAATCTCATCCATACACTATCTCTCATGTCCAATCCCCATAATTGATTTTCCTATAATCATGAATTCATCCTTTTCATCTAATCCCCCCTTAACATATGTCCATTCCTCCTTCCTTGAGAGCCTTCATCAATTATGAGCCCTTGAACCTTCAATTGCATCCTAGCCTTCCATCCAATCCTTCAAAAATCTATAAATTGGAGGCCATCTAATACATTTTATCTAACTTTTGAATGCAATATTATGCTTATGAAATTAAGAACTAACATCTTAAAGCAATTAGACAAAACCACTTTCATAGTGTAACTAGGAGATTAGTATGATTTTTTTGTTCCATACTTGTATTTTTTTAATCTTCTAATAGTATAATTTTGAGTATTTGTTATTGCTTGTGATTTAGAAATTTAGGTTATTTTAGGTTGGTAACTTAGTGTCACTTTCAATTGCACACACTATAAGATGAAAATTTTCTGAGAAGACAATCAATTAGTTTTTACTCTTGATACTTTGCAGTATATCATAATTTGCTATTTCTAGAACTCATCAATTGCATCACTTGGCTAATAGGTTTTACATAGTTTTATATGTCATTGATATCAAATGCATAATCTTCATATTTATGTATTATTTTACATAGGCAATTTGCATGTTTCATAATAAAAATTCTTAGTTTCTCAACTATTTTTATTTTAATATGTCAGTGTCAGCAATTTATTATTTGAATTTCCAATTTCAGTTGTTGATCATCGATATTTGATTATCGGGAAATTAGAAGAATTGCATATAAATACTAGTTATTTTATCATTTGAAACATTAAGCATCGTAGAAGAAAATATATTGTGCAAACTAAAGGTCCTAAAATTAGTCAAGGGCAGTCAAGGGTAGAATTATCAACATTATCACAACATTTGCATCAATCAAGTTCAAGTTTGCAAGACATTGAGATGAAGGAATCAATTATGTTCAAGGAGCTATCATGATCAATCATGTCATTTCATGAAGATGTATTGAGTTATCCTCTACATACTAGCTGCAACAATCCATTATGTTTTATGACCTAACCTTTTGTAGGTCTATCAAGCAATCGAGGTATCCATCAATCAATTTTTTTGGAAACTTGTAAGACATCACTTCATCAAGATTTTTACATCAAGGTAACATTATCATTCATTATTCATGATTTCAGTCAATTATTATTGTTTTGGCCTTTGCCCGACCTAGGGTAAACAAACCTTGTATGTGAAGGTAACAATACCTACACGAGGTTTGATTTATGCAAGCCCCCATACAACACAACCTTTTCCCCATTTTCATGCATGCATATCAGATCTGGAGGTTTCAATAAGTGACAATCCAAAAATACATAGTGTAGACTACAACCTTCAATCCAAAATTTGCAAATCCAAATAGGAACCAATCTAATCTAGGGTGCACTGCATCCTTTTCCTTACAAGTCAAGCTCAAATTTATAGTATAGGTTCTTCTTCGTGTATTAGTCTTAGATCTGAAGACATTTTGTTACTTTTCATTTTCATTTATCCACTGAATTGCATTTTTAGATCTAAGGTTGTATGTCAAAATAGGCTTGTCAAATCACACATCAAATTTACCTCTTTCACAACACAAAAACAAATATAAACACTAGGGGATGGGCTCTCCATTGTGGTAGCAAAATAGTCATCAAACCCTAGTCAACTTATGTTTAATGCGAGTCAAGTGAAAAAGAGATAATCTTAGTTATCTTAATTGGATTTAGGATCACTTTTGCTACTCAACACTACAAGATTTTTGATCTACAAAAATATGGTTGCTAGTTAAAATTTATTTTAAGGTGTGATGCAGTGAATGCTTCAACTGCCTAAAAAAATAATTTTTCTGATACAGTAAAAGTTTTCAAGTGAAAGCTATTATAAAGGATAGCCATTTGCTAAAAGTAGTATTAAAATTTATTTTTATATTTAAGATACATTTCATTCACCTAAAATATCTTTCAAGGAAATAAGATAATTAAGCTGAAAGGCTTATTACACTCACATCAATGAGTATGTGTATATTTTTATTCTCCCCATTAAAATTGACGTCTACTAACTCGTCGCAAAGTAATATTATATTTAAGATCTTTTATATCTGTAAGCTTTAAAATCATAATCTTTTTATACTTCTACTATATATGAAATTTTAAAGAAAATATAATATAGTATTCTAATTTTAATATATATAATTTTACATGATTTTTAATTTATAAAATTTGTTAAGGAAATACATATTAATTTATAATATTTTCACGCTTTTATAATTTTTAGAAGATTTTTAACAAGATAATCTTAAATATATAATAAAAATAAATACAATATTATATATATTGAAATCAATATATATCTTTGTTTGGCAATGTAGATACAAGAAACTTTTGCTTTCTTTTTAAAGCTGTTTGAAATTTTTAAGAAAAATAAAATATAATATAATATTCTAATTTCTAATAGTAACATATATCATTTTATAATATTTGTTATGGAAATACATATTAATTTTCAATATTTTCATGCTTTTATAATTTTAAGAAGATTTTTAACAAGATTATCTTGCATATTTAATAAAAAAACTAAATAAATACAATATTATATATATATTGAAATCGATATATCTATTGTTGTTTAGTAATGGAGATAAGAAACTTTTATTTTTAGTATTATTTTTTCATTTTAAAGTTTTTTTTTATTTTATATGGAGTCACTACAGTGTGCATTGCTATATAATGCACAAACCCGTCTACTAACCCGTCTCAAAGTAATATTATATTTAATATTTTTTTAATATGTAAGCTTTAAAAGCACACATTATCATCATCTTTTTATACTTCTAGTGTATATGAAATTTTAAAGAAAATATAATATAGTATTCTAATTTTAATATATATAATTTTACATGATTTTTAATTTATAATATTTGTTAAGGAAATACATATTAATTTATAATATTTTCATTGCTTTGGTGGTCATCCGTGGTATAAATATTTCATGATCAACATGATTTAATGAGAAATCGTGCACAAAATTCATCAGCTGTATTTGTAAAAAGATTTTTTCAAGACATGCCACTCACCATCAATGAGCTATGTGAGCATATGAAAAACATGCCACACTCTCATCTAGCCAATAGGTTGATGCGGTTTGGAACAAAATTAAGGGGTACAAGGCGATACTAGAAAAAATGTCATGCAAAACTGATTGACATGATTCATCAAATAGGTTCTCCTACAATATTCTTCACCTTAAGTGCTACAGACATGTATAGGCATGTTTTGCATGCATTGGCATGATTTGCATGTATTAATGCTAGGAACACAACCATCTACTCCAAGGGAGGATCAAAATTAGAGAAAACAAAATGTTATTGACTACCTCATATAGTCACACATTACATGCACTTGAGACATTCAATATTCAAAAAAGAAATACTGGAAAAAGGAATTAAAGTAAAATATTATTGGTGTAGATATGAGTGGCAACATAGGGGATCACTGCATGTCCATAGATTCATATGGATACATGGAGCACCAAATATGGACAATATTAATTGGTCAAATGAAGAACAACAAAAAAGTGTTGAAAGATATTTCCATTGTATTGTTTAGGCATGTAATCCTAGAGTAGATCCACATCAACCAAACATACATGCATGTTTTAAAAAGTTTGGATGTATAAATGCAATGTATTAAATAAACTATTTATAGTCTACAATATGACTAATATATTTTCATTTCCAACTGTAGGCATTCCAAAATTATTCTCTACATCCATGTCTTAGAGATACAAGAAAACTTACAGAGATAGACGTTGACTAGGACTATGAAGAAATCCTAAACTATGTACAACGACACAAAATGTGCAGGGAAAGTGAATGCCTACGAAAAAAGAGGAATAATGGTTTGTAGGTAACTATTTTAACAAGTTAAAATATTTATATCAAAGTGGAATATAATATAATTGTCAAATACTAAAATAGATGACATATTTATATTGATTGTAGGTATAATACTCCTTGGGCATTGAATTTAGAGGGGTCAAAATTATATGAAGACATAGAAACAAGTGAAAAGAAATTTGAGCCAACCAGAAATGATGATAGAGTAAACTCACACAATCACTACATATTGCAATTGTGGAGAGAAAATATAGATTGGAAACTTGTTCTTTCTAAACATTCTGTGATAAAATATATTGCAAAGTATGCAACAAAAGCAGAGAAAAGCTCTAAAACATACTAACAAATGTTGATGCATCTTACAAATACAAAAAATGCAGATGATTTAGTTGCAAGAGCATATAGAAGGCTTTTGACAGAGATAGTTAGAGAAAGGGATATTGGAGCTCAAGAAACATGTCACATGTTACTAGAACTTCCATTAGTAGAGACTAGCATAAAATATGTCAATCTAAATGTATCACGTGAGGTGTTCAAACCTGTAAGTATAAATGATGAAAAAAATAATGAAGAACAATCGATAAACTTCATCGATGGATACAAAAAAAGGCCTTTATGTATGGAAGCTATAACAATAATTGATGCAACCAAGTCATGGATATATAATCCTAAGAGAAAAAGAGATAAAAAATGGGAACAAAGACAAACAACTGTTATTGCTAGAGTATTCCCTAGATTTTTATCCATTCCTCCACGTCAGTCAGAAAAATGGAATAATTTTTTCTTATCAGAGTTATTATTGTACAAACCATTTCTTGATGTACAAAGAGATATTGGTGAATGATAATGACTCCATAATAGAAAATTGGGAGTCATTTCAGTATAACCCTTGGAACGTGGAGTGAAAAGAAACTGTAGAAAATATTGAAAACATTAGTGATTCTGAAATTGAAGACAATGAAACTATTCAACAAATATTATTGAGCATGAATGAGAAATAATATCGAGACTACATAACAGTCAAAGTATCAAAATATCATATATGTATGTTGGGTAGAAGAGATGTTGATAGACAAATAAATTGGTGTAATGAATACCAAGGTGAAGTGTACACAAATCAAGCAATGAATTTCATTAGCAGCATGAGAGAACATGGGTGTATCATACATGATTACATACCATAGTGTACCGACTATTCAAATCTCAGTGATAAACAAAGGAAGGCGCTCAACATAATTATGGAACACTACCATAATAATCAGAATCCACCACCCTTGTAGATGATAATTCAAGGAATAGGAACATGAAAGTCATATCTAATTGGTTCTATTAGACAAACTCTTGAAAATGCAGCGATTCTGGGTTCTTCTCCCCTTCTATTACTTGCACCAACTGGAGTTGCAACATTCAACATTAGCGCATCCACAATACATTCAAAATTGAGAATCCCAATAAGATATTTTTCTCAACTAGAAGGAGCAAGGCTAACAAGCTTTCAAGAAGAGATGGCACACATCAAATACATTTTGATTGATGAAATGAGCTTCATAGGTCAGAATATGCTAGAGAACATAGATTCTCGACTCCAACAAGCATTCCCACAAAATGAAAACATTAACTTTGTAGGTATACACATGATTATGATTAACAAAAATGACTAATTTATATTGTAATATAAGTAATTCACATTATGGAGTTTATATAGATATGAAGGTATATATTAGCTAAGAAAAATCATTGTTTATCTTTCAGGTATATCTATAATTTTGGTTGGAGATTTTGGGTTAGTTGCCTCCTGTTAATGATAGACCAACATATGAAAACAATAGAAGAGCTACGTTTCTATGGGAAGAATTCAAAACTGTGGTTACTTTAGATAAAGTATTTAGACAAGATGGAGAAAACATCCACCAATAGAGATTTCGTCAACTTTTGACAAATCTTAGAGATGTAAACCCAACAATTGATGATTGGAGATTACTTATGACAAGAACCGCTATTACCATTGATGCAACAAGCAATGAGGAGTTTGAAAATAGTGTTCATTTGTTCTCAACAAATGATAATGTCCATAAACATAAAAATAATATGCTATACTCATTAAAGCATCTTGTTGCATGTAGTCTTGCAACAAAATCAAGAAGTATTAATGCAGTAGAAGGATGCTCAAATGATGAGCTTGATCTAGAATTATTGATCAATAAAGATGCCAAGTTAATGTTGACTTCAAATCTTTGGAGACAATTAGGTCTTGTAAATGGAGCTCTAGGATATATTCAAAAGATTGTATACAAACCTAGAAGTGGTCCACCAGAACCACCAATATATGTAATGGTTGAGTTTGACAACTATTCAAGAATACCATTTGATGACCGTAATCCAAATACAATTCCAATTACAACAATATAGAGGGAGAGGACAATCCAAATTTTGTTAATATTGGCTTGGGCATTAACAATTCACAAATCACAAGGTTTGACTCTTTCAAAAGCCACTATTGATATTGGACAAAGAGAAAGAACAAGATTGACATTTTTCACCATTTATCACATAAAGTCTCTACACAACCTAAGAATTATGCCACCATTCACATATGACCGTTATGAAAACATGAAAAAGGGTAGACAACTTGCCAAAAGAAAGGTTGAAGAAAATAGACTTAAAATTTTAGAAGATAATTGATGAAATGTATTTTCTTCAATTTTGTTTCAATGACTATACTCAAATTTCTAAATGTAATGTATTTATATGATTTTATGTGTTATAGTACTTAAAAATTCTTCTATGTTTAATGCATTGAAAATTCAACAAACAATTGTTCCTAATGTAAAACAATTATGATAATTTTCAAATGTTTCTAGTGAGTTGTAGAAAATCTAAAATTCATTTGCTACCCATGTGGATTCTTCATATTTCACCACATAATTTTAAAAATTGGTATGTTTCATATGCTTCTCACATATTCAATTATGTTTTACAACTAGAATTTAATACATTTTGAGTTTCTTTGATATCATAAATTTGCTTAATGTTTAATCTCTTATATATGCAATTTTCTCAAAAGTTGAAAAATACATATTTCCCCCTATTTAATACTAATGTAAAAAAAAATAATGATTTTCCTACAGGTGAGGAAGATATTACATAATGTGCATACATCATGGGTGTCCATTTGGTTATCGAAGTATCAATGTCATCTTCCATTCAATGTCCTTCATATAGAGGAGTTGAGTGCCCGTTATTGGTTGAGAGAGAAGATGGTTAAGAAAAATATCAATAATGAACTAGAAAACAACCAATTTTTTTAATAATTATGCTATGTACTTTAACTTTCTCTATGAATCCAAGGTGAAAATGAACTTGGATATAAAATTTAACAATATTCATATTGAAATTGTAGATTTTTATAGCTAGTCAGTTCATCTATACCATGAGGTTCATGATCTTTACCTTGAAGGACGCATTTGGAAGGTCACTATCAGGCCAACAGTAACCATTAAAAAATACAGTCTATGTGATGAGCTCAGTATGAAATTCATGAGATTTTTTAAAGGAAAATCATAGATTAGTTATCACACGGGACCACCTCAGGAATGGTTGCTTGCTACTTTAAATTTCAACTACTCCATCATATTCACAATGCATTAGGTCATGCCATCATTCAGGTTGTTACATGCACACTATGGGATACCTACACTGCATGCCGTAAAGTCCAATGTGACAATTAAAGTTCAAACTATTATTCATGATAGTGATAATGCACAATTAGCAGTACACAATTGGTTAACAAACTGAAAATATTTTTAAAATGTTATTTAACAAATGTTTACAAAATATTTATACATTTTATCTATGGCTAAATTCAATTTCGAAAATATTTTAAAAATATTGTTCAAAACTTATTACCAGTGCATAATGTTTAACTAAGTGAAACTGTATTTTTTTTAAAAATTAAAATTATTTGTGTTCTAATTAAATGGAAATGGTTGATGTTGATGTTATCTTTTCTTATATACAAGTTGGTATAATTTTAAGTTAATAATTATAAAAACTAAAATCAAATACTTACAAAGTTATCGTTAATAAAAATATTAAATTTTAAGTTTGGAGAGGAATTCCACTAAATTTTAGTGTCTAGCATTATATTGGCAATTGAAATAAACAATGATGGAAAATATAATGAAATCATATATATTACTGTTGAAATGAATGTTAATGAAGATGTAAGCATTTTTTAAGATGCCTATTTAACAACAATTAAAAAAACTACAAATTATTTATTATACATAAAATTTATTATTTATTAGAATGTGTTAAAGAAAAACTACATATGTCATATTATTTTTTTGTTAACAAATTGAAAGTATGTGTGTTCTAATTTAATGCAAATGGTTGATGTTTATGTTATGTTTTTCTATATATAAGTTCCTATGATTTCAAGTTAATCTTTATAAAACTTAAAAACAAATACTTACAAAGCTATAAATATTAAACAACTAGTACTTTTATATTAAACACAAATATAAGAGTAAACAACTACTACTTTTATATCAAACATCTAGATATTATTATTGGAACGTAAGGAAAAAATTATACAATTGCAAGTGAATTTATTATTAAAAAAATAAATTACATCACATTATGAAATTAAATAAAAAATACCCTTAATGATGAAAAATATGCACCTCAACCAAGATAACTTTCGGCTTATTTTTTATATATTAATATTTAATATATGTATGCTAGTTTTAAAGTCGCCAATCAATTTTATTATGATGTGTATAATAGTGTTTATGTCATTCAAGTTATTAATAGAGTTGAAATTTCATCCAAAATATTAAATGCATTTGATTTTTGCAAAACCAATAGAAAAAAAAGATAAATGATAAATTAGAAAATTAATTATAGACTGTAAAACTGTTGCTCAAATTTTTAATTCTACACATTAATATAAATTGAATTTAATGGATGCATAAGTTGTAATAAAATGGTGTTAGAGGACCTTTCAACACCGGACAAAACTTAAAAAAAAAAAATGAATTTAATAGATGCATTTAAGTATTAATAAAATAGCTGAGAGATAACCTTTTAACACCCATTCAAATATGGCTAAACTTAAAAAAATAAATTAAATTTAATGAAATGCATAAATATTAATAATAAAATGGCTGAAAGATAACCTTTTAACACCCATTCAAATGTGACTAAATACAAAAATAAATTAAATTTAATAAATGTATAAATATTAATAAAATAAACGAGAGATAACCTTTTTAACACCCATTCAAATCTGGAATAAGAAGCAGCCATAAATCTTCACAGAATATTTGTGCCGCCCTAAATTCATGTATGGTCACCAAATGCGTGACTTAAAAACTTGGAAATGACAACTGTATTTTATTGGAGTAAAAAGGTGAAAGCAACGTATTTGATTTTAATAAAAGGAAATTTGGTACAGCCATGGAATTCAGCAGTCGGAAAAAGACTCTTTCCATATATTCAAATACGTCCCTGTCAGTGCTACAATTTTATTATTATTTTCAAACATATCTATTACTTATTTGTGTATTCTTTTTTGATATTTTAAAGTTTGCACCATGATTCTTTGATTAACATCATTACTCCTCCATGTCCTTTTCTAATGCATTTTCTCTCATTCTATACTTACGATTTCTTATACCCTTCAAAAATAGGAACTTTGCAACCCTCATGGTCATGCATTTATATGAGGATGAGAATGCCTTTTCCTTCTACTATGTTCCTTAACATAGGTCCTCTCCTTTAGGGATCTAACTTCTTTAGTCCTAACTTACAATAGTATTGCATTCCTAGGGGTCTAAATCCCTATTTCCTGTGTGTCATTTGATCATTGATTTGGCTATTCCCCTTCAATAACCATGTCTATTTTCCTACATTTATCGTTACCTTCACTTTTTCCCACTCTTTTCTTCTTTCTTCATGATATGTTGCGGTTAGGTCTTGGTCTAGGTACATATGTGTACCTATATGAAACCTAATGTTCCTTAGTATCACGTTCTTGTCATATATGTTTCTCACACTAACTCTTACATGCATGCCCCTTCATACTCCATCATTTTTCCAATCCTATTTTCTTGATGTAAATAGCTTGTCCATTTTAGTTGGTCTTTAGGAAAGTCTCTTACAAGCTTGTTGGTTTCCTCTTTCTTGTTACATAGTCATTCAATCCTTTACTAATGATATTTATAGTGATATCATTTCTTTCCTTTTCTTCCATTATTTATATATCGAGACCATTTATCTATGAGTTCCATTTGTGTTTGATGACAGGCTATTACTACTTGTGTCAAAGATGTGACCTCTTTTATTTGGTCTTTTAACTAGTTCTCTTTTATATCCATGCTTGCAATTGCAAATTTGATCTCTTTTATTTATGGTGGGTCAAGATTTCTACTTGGTAGTTTTGATTTATTTTATTCTATTATTTTGAATTAGTTTAGCTCTTGCCTTACCATGCTCGAATCTTGTTTCCCTATATCCATCATGTATTGCAAGTTGTTTACTTGTTCAATGAGTAGTTTATTATCACTTACTAGCTTCTAGCTAGATCATATGATTTATTTTACTTTGTTGTCCTCCAATTTCTCTCTTGCTTGTAAAGTTTGAACCTCCTTTTCATGGTCATTAGCTCTTTTAAACATAATTCTAGTGTGCGCATTAGTTGTGTTGACATGGGGCTCTAAAAATCCTTATTTTATTAGTTATCCTCAACCCTTTCTCCTATGTTTGCTAGCTATGCTTTGACCTCATTTTTCTTTGTGTTTGATTCACTTTGAAGTGATATGTTTGTCATTTCCTTTCCTTTATTTTGTTCTGGAATTTCTTGCCCTCTTTGTGTTTGTTGCATTTTAGCAATGGTTATTGAGATGTTGTGAGCTATTTTAGGCAAAATAAATGTGAGTTTTGTATGCTTTGATTGTTTCAATTTTTGAGTCTACCTACACCATAGGATATCTTTATATTGTCTTGCATTCACATATACCAAATTCTTCAATGTATTTGAAACGCTAGTTTGATGTCATCTTAGGATGTAAGGCTTCCTAGTCAGTTATTGTCTCAGCATAAGAATTTATATTAGGGTGTAGATACTTTGTTGGGTGTTGAAAAGTATAAATCAAATTGATTATTAGACCTCCTCGAAACTCTTTTCTTAGCATCGAACTTTGTGATTGTGTCTCTAGTTGAAACATTTTTGTTGTAACACTATTCTTCACCATGCATTATTTTGGCACTACCATTTTAGGCTATAGATTCATTTGACATGTTTAAAATGTCCTTTTCCGTTGAAACTTCACTTATATCCCTTGAGGCTATTTGAACTCTATTTTTCTTTTTTGTCTTTTCCTTAAGACTCAAGCTTGACTTCATGTATTTTGAAAGAGCTTGCAAATATTTTTAATTGAACTTAGATGCAATAATACTATAGGATAAAGATATTGTGGGGCTCACCTTTTTAGCTTCTGTGTGCCTTTGTATGTCTTAGAGCCCATTGTTTATTGTTGATATTGCTCTCTTCTTGAAACCCTTGCTTGATCTCCCTTACCTATTATAATTGACCCCAAAAACCACCTTCTTAACTAGCGAACCTAACAAATATGCATTTTGTTGTCAAAAATATCCCGCCAAAACCCTCTAACTGCCAACAATTAAGATTAATTATAGACCAATAAAACCCTCAAACTACCAACTACTAAAACACAAAAAATATTCACAACAAACAATATCTTGTATTTATTATGGAAACAAATTTTTGAAACATCCCTTTTTTGAATTTGTAGTGAATATTGATTTTCAAAACTCTCTTTCCTATCTTTCAGCTTTTGGATGATACAATCATTTACCCTGCGATTTCTACTATAGAAAATATCTATTAGAGCCAGATTCTCCCATTGAATAGATCCTTAACTTTTTGTTCTTTAGTTTTAACCAGACTGGCCCCGCAAGGAAGAAGGCGATAGAGCATTACTGTAATATTGAGCATCTAGGTAAGCTGTGGTACCCCAACTACGACTCAGGACTTTCCAAAGTGAATATCTTGTCTGGAGTTGTTGGCGCTTACCTTCAACCATATGACCAGAGATTCGCTAACGATGGTTCTCTTTAAATGAATGACAACAGGTGCAACGCGTGGATTCATCTCCAGTTGTTCGCATACCTTTCTACTTTTTGAATGAATGATTGAAGATTTTAATGACGTTCACGAGACTAACAGTGCAGTCCCATGGAGGGGGGCTTCCTTAAAATCCAGAGCAGATTCTGCTTAAGTTTTTAGCATAATTTTTTCTGGCTGGTGGTGGAATGGTAGTGCTGTCAATAAAAAATTAATAAATAAACAGCATTTCGCTCGAAAATTGTGACAAGTGGCAGGAAAGTACTATTAAGCAGGTGAAGCGATTTCTAGCCCTCCCCCAATCCCACCAGCTGAAATTTTCAGCCACCTTCTTATTGGGCTAAAAAAAATTCCATTTAATCCTGTAGCAGATTTTTTTATTCTCATGGGACCACCTGCTTCCGTGAAAATAGGAGCCCAAGCCCCCGCATGGGACCATACAATAAACAGTCTATGAGACCGAGACAAAACAGGCCTAATTTTGTCTTCACGCTCTTTTCCAAGTCAGATCTCCTACTATTAATTTTGATTAAAAGACTAGCGTTTGATTAATTTGATTAATTTTGGCTGGCTGCTTACTGGACACCAATTAATGTTAGAGCTTCAAGTCCTTGTACCAAACAAATTAGACAGGACATATTTTATTATTGTAGTTGCAATATAAAACGACCTCATAAAATTAGTAGATTTTGAAATAAATATACTATTAATTACATGTTCAAATGTTTACAATAACTATCTTCTCGAAAATAAATAAAAGTTAAATAGGCTTCAAGATATTAATGACATATTTTGAAGATTGTCCATTGGTGTCTAAGCTACCATAAATACAAGTCCATGTCATTTATATGAGCTATCAACTTTACATCTTCCAATTAATAAAAGCACTTGCAAAAATGTGAGCCTCCCCTCCAAACATGAAAACAAATCAACTTTATAATTCATAACAAATCATCCCAAGTTTCATACACAATTTTCAAATTTAAATTTGATGACACTAATAGTGTTTTATACTAACAATTCAAATTCAAATTCAACAACTTTCATTTAATGCATACATTTTTGATAAAATATTGAATCTATATTTATGCCCTTCTCAATTCCTCACATTTCTTCTAAAATTGATCTTTTACATTTGATCAATTTCCTCAATTTTTTGATATTTATATTGATCAAATAATATTTTCATTATTTAATTAATATTGTATGTTAATCTCATTCTTCGTTTAGAATTGTTTTCCCATTCATCCCTATGATCTAGCTTGTGTTAAACACTTATTTGATAATTATTTACCTAGACCTTTTATTCCCCTTTTTCCCAAAAATTAAATAAATATTTTATTGATTATTTTGTCCACTTTTCATTATCTAGCTTAATCCTTAATTATCCCCTAATTATCCTCTAATCATGTGTACATAAAATAATCAATGATTAAATTTAGATTTGACCAACCCGAGTTCCCTTGGGGATTCACTTGTCATTCTGGTTACTTACATGTACATGACAAATGGTACTCAAAGGTATGTCCAAAGCTTCTATTCCATAATTTTTAATTTGGCCTTGGTTCTTGGAACATGGGGTAAATCTTTTTTTTTTTTTAATAAATTCTAATTTTAAATTGCCCATGCCCTTAGAAATACGGGCCAATCCAAATTTTCACTTTTTAAAAAAACTCTCAAGGTACTTTGTAGTATCCCATCAAATCTCATATATCCACTATCTCTCATGTTCAATACCCACAATTGATTTTCCTATAACCATGAATGCATCCTTTCCATTTAATCCCCCTTGACATATGTTCATTCATCCTTGAGAGCCCTCATCAATTGTGAGCACTTGATCCTTCAATTACATCCTATCCCTCCATCCAATCTTCCAAAAATCTATAAATTGGAGGTCATCCAAGTCATTTCATCTACCTTTTGAATGCAATATTATGCTTCTAAAATAGAGCACCAACATCTTAAAGTAATTGGACAAAACCACTTTCTTAGTGTAACTAGGAGATTAGTATGATCCTTTTTGTTGCATACTTGTTTTTTAATCTTCTAATAGTATAATCTTGAATATTTGTTATTGCTTGTGATTTAGAAATTTAGGTTGTTTTAGGTTGACAACTTAGTGTAAATATTTGTTATTGCTTGTGATTTAGAAATTTAGGTTGTTTTAGGTTGACAACTTAGTGTAACTTTCAATTGCACACACTATAAGAGGAAAATTCACTACAAATCCTTTTAAGAATGAAATCAATTATTTTTATTCTTGATACTTTGCTACTATTTCAATAACTCATCAATTGCATCTCTTGGCTAATAGGTTTTACATAGTTTTATATGTCATTGATATCAAATGCATAATCTTCATATTTATGTATTATTCCACATAGGCTGTTTGCATACGTCCTAATTAAAATTTTTAGTTTCTCAACTATTTTTATTTTGTAATGTAGAAAACAAGTTCTATCATTTATTGTTTAACTATATGTATGTATGTATGTATGTCCAACTATATATACTTTTACTTATATTTATCATGAACTATATACATATATAATTTAGAATGTTTATGTATATAGATTACCACCTATATATGCTTTATACAAGATAATACATACATACATACATATGTATATATACACACACACACAATTAGATATTCATATAATATACACACATGTATGCATATATGTAACTCCAACAAATTGTAGTGTGTTTTTTATTGTAATAATCTATCCTTTGTTCTACAATGTAACTCCAAAGGAGTTATTTGGAAGAAATGTTACATGTTATGATTTTATTTTGAGGCTTTAGCAATCATATACAGTTGAGGGTTTTATTTGTATTAATTATTTTCTATTGACAAATTTTTATTTAAGGTTTATTTCTTTTGAGGAGTTTCTTTATATTACCATATTATAGATCTATATATGTATATATATCTATCTATATGAGTTAATGTGTATGTGTGTGTGTACACACACACACACACGTATTTATAACTATATACACATACGTATTGTAGTAAAAAATTGCACACCATCACAATTTCACATTGCATCTTATCATTACTTTATCCCTCTAGTATAGAATATTTCAACTATAAAATGATAGCATTTAAATCATATATTTCTATAATTTATATGATAATTCAAGGCCTTAAAGTCCAAATTTTCTAGGACAAGAGCACTATGTACAAACGTTTGTGTGACGTGCTAGTGTCCCATGAAAATTTATGGGTTGGCCATTGGAGCATTACCTTGCCAATGAAAATTCAAAAGGAATTCTCTTACATGTAGTTGATCCAAGAAAATTAATTTGGACAATCCTCTTTGGCATAAAGAATTATATTTTCACTCTTTAACTCTCAAGCTTTGCAACTTTGAAAGAAACTTTATCATTTTTGTCACTAGCAAGTTATTTAATTTTGTGCATGCAATTTTCTTAAGCTTCTTTGATCACCATCTTCTTGAGATTCTGAAGAATAGTAAAATCAAGTTATATATGTATTAAGACTAGGAATAAGTAGCAAATTGGTGCTTTCATTTTAGGACAACATGCAATAGATTTGATTTTTATCACAAAAAAATCAACTTTTATAAGAATATAAATTGACAAATGAATAATGCTACAAATTACAATGAATATAAGGGTAAGTGCACCAAGATGGTTCCCAAAAAGGGGGATTAAGTGGCCACTTTTTTTCTTTTCTTTTCTTTTCTTTTCTTTTCTTCTTCTTCTGAAATTAGGAAATATTGACCTTGGACGTGAAATTGAGGATACTTACACTCAAAATTTTGAGATGGAACCAAAATAAGGATTCAAGTGCTTCGAGTCTACTTTTTAAACTACTAATTTATTTTGAAAATGGATAAGATTAAGAGGTTCAAATGAGGGACGTATACAAATTGGTGCTATTTTTTTCAGAAAAATATAACATAGCAACTCTTGTATGACCCTCGTACGGTGAACATTTTTTTAGTATTTTAAAAATCGCTATGGTCAAAAGTTAGGTAACAGTATGTAGTTGATGCATGATTTTTCTGATAATTTTTTAATGAATATTTTATTTTTTACTAATTTTTGAAGTGGACACTTCCTGAAAAACAAAATTTTGGCTGTGCTACCCTTACAAAATTTGGAAACTAATTGATTTTTATTTTTTAATATTTGTAGAATGGAGTCTAGTTTCTAAAAATGTAATTTATTTGAAAATTTGATGAACGATTAATTTATAATGAAAAAAACACAAAACATTGGTTTTTGCCAAAAAAGAGACATACAAACAAAAGAAATTATGAATGAATGGCTTAACATTGTCAGAAAGTGAAAAAAATTACATCGTTGGATAGCTAAGAGAGAACCTAATGCTACCCAGATGTTCAATTTGTTTGATATTGAACCACATGCAATCCTGATGGTGAGCACGAACCCGATTATGTGAAATATTGTAGAAATTGCAAAAATACGTCTCTGGTTGTTGGGAATTCCCTCCAAGCCTTTGGGTTGGTATTCCAAGGAAAATACCAATCCCAAGGCTTGGGGATTTCCAAAGCAAAATATAACGTGAGCTTGTTATAACGCACTCGCATTATATGTAAGTTTTGACATGGTTTTTTTGTTTGTGGGGAGCATGTCTAGCAAGACATAACATGAGTGCAATATAACGCACTCGCGCTATTTCTTGCTTTATGTTAAATTCATATTGAATGTATGTTTATATATTTGTATGCACATGTATGCTATTATGTCATGTATGCATGCTTGTATGTATCAATGCATGTATATTGCATGTATGCCTACTTGTATGTAAGATTGTATATACATGCATGTACATGTATGCTTGTATGTATGTAGGATTTTATGTACATATGTATTTTGCTTGTATGTATGTATTTATGTACGTCTTTAGAGGGAGGGAAAATTTTAAGAGAGAGAGAGAGAGTTTGGAAAGAGGGAGAGGGGGTGTAAGTAAGAGTTTAAGAGAGGAGTTGGAGAGAAGGGGTTGGAGTGAGAGGGACTGAGCTAGGTAGGGTGGGAGGGTTAAAGGGAGTGAGAGAGAGAGAGGGAGAGAGAGAAGGGGGAGAGAGAGAGAGAAAGAGAGAGTTATGTAGGTAGGGTACCAAAGGGAGAGACTTGAGAGTGTGAGGGGAGGTGAGAGGGATAATGGGATAAAGTGAGTTTAAGAGAGAGGGAGTGGGAGAGAAGGGGTTTGAGTGAGAGGGACTTAGCTAGGTAGGGTGGGAGCGATAAAGGGAGTGAGAGAGTGAGAGGTGGGGTGGGAGAGAGAGAATTGAGAGAGAGGGAGAGAGAGAGGGGGGAGAGAGAGAGACAGAGAGAAAGAGAGAGTTATGTAGGTAGGGTGCCAAAGGGAGAGACTTGAGAGTGTGAGGGGTGTGAGAGGGATAGAATTGAGAGATAGGTAGTGAGAGGGAGTGTGAGTGAGAGACCTGAGAGAGGGAGAGGTTATAGGAGGGAGTGACCTAATAGAGGGAGAGAAAGAGGGGGTGGAGTG
>VDFB02361656.1:197376-410018 GCA_007258455.2 Sequoia sempervirens
AGAGATATGGTTGTTTTAGGAAGAAATATCATGCTTGTGTTATAACGTGAGCGCGTTTTGTGTTGCACTAAAAATGATAAAAAAACTCAATATACTTGTGATCTGAAGGCCCACAATTTGTATATTCTCTTGGTTCTATGCGTGCTCCGACAAAAAATAGCTTTTTGATGATGTTGTGAAGTGTTCATGCATGTTTTTCACATTCCACCATCTTTTTCATGATCGTTCTACCACCTTTGCATGAAATAACATATTTTTCACGTTGAAAGATATAATATCAATTCAAGTTTGAATTCCATTGAAACTGATATACAATTGAAGTTTGGAGGGGAACAAGCTTTTGAAAAAGTCAAATTGTTGAGGATTTTGAAGAAAGAAGAAGCTAAGGCTACATAATTGGGTTGAACTCCTCCATTTGAAACTCTGGTTTTTTAGGTATGTGAAGTCTTTACACATTTTCTTTTATTCTATTATGGCTTGATTTCATTTTTGTTATTTTGCATATTCCATGTTGATCATTGTTTTTTCGTCATTATAACCTTAGGTTGTCAATGAAAATTTTAAATTACAAAATTCTATACACTTTCCAATTACATTTTTAAACCACATCTCTTTGAGGCATTTTGTTATTTAACAATTGACTTACCTTTTGTATGCTTCCACATTTT
Source organism: Sequoia sempervirens (assembly GCA_007258455.2). Taxonomy (NCBI): domain Eukaryota; kingdom Viridiplantae; phylum Streptophyta; class Pinopsida; order Cupressales; family Cupressaceae; genus Sequoia; species Sequoia sempervirens. The sequence goes on from VDFB02361656.1 coordinate 198,045, forward strand.
GTATACACATATATATGACATACGTTTTAAGGAAGTAAAATAAAACATCATTTCTCAATCCTTTATTATGGAAGTGCATACCACTCTCCAAAGCTTTCATTGAGGTATTTTTTCAAACAATTATACCAAGCAGCTCATTTCCTTGTCTATGCTACCAATTTTCCATACATCTCTCTAAAAAAATGGAATATACTCCTCCCACATTGATAGATCTTAGAAACTATTTTGGTTTTCATCTCTATTTCTAAATTTACCTCATCACTAAACCTACCTCATCAATTTTATTTGTGATATATTTTAAATGTTTCCTTGATTAGTCTACCTACAAGGGATTCTAACCCTTCTCTCCACTGTTAGAAGACTCTTTATTGAAGGCTAAGTTAGCAACATGGGGAAAGGTACAACCTATCTTGCAATCATGACTCAAAATAGAAGCATGAAAAAATCATTTGAATTGTGATGCAACCAAGGGAGGTCCTACAACACAACTGAACACAAAAAAATCAACCAACAACAATAATAATTCACAAGTCGCAATTCTCAAAACTCTTCACTTTTCACCAAATCAACACTCTTCCTTGTACCATTGCCAATTCATTCAATCGGGTATTTCTTCTCGATAAGATTCTTTCAGATCAAGACTTGAACCATTTCAAGGACCCTTTAGGGTACATAATCACATGCAATCAAACCACTATTGGTTACTTTGTAACAACTTTCTCAAATTAGGCTTTCTACACAACTAGGCCTTTAGCAAAGAAACTTATCTTGAAACTTGAACAAAACCTCCAAACACACGTGGGAAACAATTTATATGTATTCAATCCAAAGAATTCACAATTAGCTCTCAGAAATTCATCCACCAAGATGCCAAAACCAAAAAACCCTCTTTTTAGGCCAAATAACCAAGGGATTATTGGAAAACACACTTCCCAACCTTATCAAAACATGCCACCACCTCAAACAGGTCTAAAATGGCCTGCACAAACTCAATTCAACAAGAAAAAATGATGCCCTAACACAATACTCACTTTAGCATATCAAAACCTCTCAAATTCACATGGAAAACATCAAATTTCACTCTAGGGCTTCATGCCCAACTCAACTATTGACCTCCCCTGCACACACACAACATTCCCACACCTTTTTAGTGATGTTGTAGACCCATTCCTTGAGTTAGAGTTATAATAGTGATAGGAATGGGTCAAAACACCATTTTAAATGACTTTAAAACCTTAAAACTGTGTGTTCAGGCTGGTCTTAGAAATGGTTGACATGGTAGGGGCAACATATGCTTCATAGAAATGGGGTGTCATAGTGATGTACGTTGCCCCTACCTTCTCAACCCTACCGCATTGGAAAGCTAGTGAGTGAGCTATCTTACCAACGCTCCACTAGCTTTCCAATGCGGTAGGTTTGAGAAGGTAGGGGCAGCGTATGCTTCATAGAAATGGGGTGCCATGTTGATGTACTCACTAGCTTTCTAATGTGGTAGGGTTGAGAAGGTAGGGGTAGTGTATGCCTCATAGAAATGGGGTGCCATGGTGTCAGTAGGGTTGAGAAGGTATGGGTAGCATATGCCTCATAGAAATGGGGTGCCACGGTGATAGTAGGGTTGAGAAGGTAGGGGCAGCGTATGCCTCATAGAAATGGGGTGATATGGTGATGTATGTAGGGTTGAGAAGGTAGGGGCAATGTATGCCTCATAGAAATGGGGTACATCACTGTGGCACCCCATTTCTTTGAGGCATACACTACCCCTACCTTCTCAACCCTACACACATCACTGTGACATCCCATTTCTATGAGGCATACGCTGCCCCTACCTTCTCAACCCTACCGCATTGGCAATCGGGTAACTCTTCTCAATGACACCTCATCAGACCATGACATGAACCTTTTTAGGAACCCATTTGGACAAAATTTGACATACTCAAAATCCACCTATGGTCACTTCATACCAAAGCACTCAAATTTCACTTTTTCACTATTTTAGGCTTCTAATTAGCCTCTTTTTCCAAAGCAACTATGCTTGAAACTCAATAAAACCCTATCAAACCTTGGGGAAACAATTTAAATGTGTCAAAACCTCAAAATACACAATCATATCTTAGACATACCATTGTACAAAGGGTAATCCACAAAACCCTACTTTTTAGCCTAAACCTTAGGAGTTTATTGAAAAACGCCTCTCCCACTCTTTTGCAAACTTACCAACTATTCCAACAAGGATTTTTACACCTTCACATGCTCAAAAAATCATAACATAATGCTTCCAATTCATAAAACTCAAATTGACATACCAAAACCTTCAATTTTCCAAGGAAAACTCAAATTTCACCTTTAGCGCTTCACACCCAATGCATTATCAGACCTCCCAATTTCACTTGTTTGAATGGAAAAATAATTTAGGAACTACTATTCATCTCATTACTATGCTATAGGTAAAATTATCCACCATTCTAAAGAAACGAAGAAGGAATAAACTAATAGACGAAGCGTAGGAAACCTTCAAAGCAAAGGAGAGAGAACGGTTGAGGGCATATCATGAAAAGAAGAAATTGGGTACTATTGAAAAAAACAATCCAATTGAAGAGGAACCTCAACCATCAAAAGGATAACATGATTTGGCACCACAAATGTCACGAATGTGAAAGCATCGTGCTAAGACAAATTTAGATACCGTAGTTGGAGACACACCCTCCACGAAAAGTGAATACGAAGGGACACCATTAAGCACAAGAAAATATGGAGGGACACTAGCTACCGCAAGTGAATATGGAGGGACACCATCTATTGCAAATGAATATGGTTGGACACCATCTAGCACATCTCAAGTTGAGAGTACATCATCACTCGCATTTGACGAAGAAGGTATGCCATCATCCCCACGAGAACCTCAAGGTATGTCTTCTACTCCACCATCGATCGAATGTACACAATCTAGCCCACCTCAATTAAATATTGATGAAATTCCTAATGTTGAGATGTATGCACCTAGGAGAACACCACCTAGAATTTTGAGTAGAAAGCCAAAGTATTTGATTAATATTGATGAGGATATTTTGTAGCACATGGAAAGTAAGATTCCAGAACACACTTGTAGAAGATATGCTAATAAGATTTGGAAATTCTACTTTGAAAGGATAAATGACACCACAAGATGCCAACTATTTGTTGAAATGGTGCGGGGTATAAAGTATAGAGACATCATGAAGACTCTTGGGTTGAGAACATCGAATGCATCGAGTGAAAACACTATTGTGAAGAATCTAATGGATGCATATGAGAGTATGGGTAAGACCTCACGCTCAAAGGATAGTAATGTCACAAAACGTGTCATTACATCGACTTTGGTAAGCAGTCAAACAAAGAGAGTTCGTATCATTAGAAAGATGAGTGAACAAATGAGAATTAGTAGAAAAACTTTATCAAAAGTCGTTCAAAGGCGGCAAAGAATTGAGGGCACTGATTCAAATGAATCATGGGAATTCTCGGGGAGACTACCACAAAAAGATAAAAAAGTTGTTGAAGCATTGAGAACACTAATTCAAGAGTATTGGAAGAATAACACTAGGCCATCTCTGAATCAAAGGGATGTGGTAAGAAGGAGAATCGGTAGTCAAAACTGTGAGCCACATCCAAATTTTTTTTGGATATGACTCAAACCCAATTTTTTCATAAATTTCAAATGGATTATCCTCAAATTAGTATTTGTCAAATATTTTTTGAAATGCTTAAAATTTTTTATGTCAAGATAAATCACACATGCACTACTTGTTATTGTAGACTACATATTGAATTCTCTAACCATTATGATGTTTGTCGTTCTATATGCTGTGATTTGCATACTAACAATGTTTTGCAGGATTGTGGCATATAAGCCCCACCAAAATCTTCAAGAGAGTTCATGCTTGGATGGTTCATGTGAGTGTTGTAGTGGCTTGCAATGTATGCCATATGTCAACATATGAAAAGCACAGATGAGGTGGGACATAAGCTAGTAAAGTTTGGGAAGTATAAAACAGTGGCATATGCTAAAAAAGATGGGTCTCAAGCAAAAAGGTGTGATTTGGTAGTTCAGAAGATTCCAGTGTATCAGTTTATGTCCATGTTTCGTGACAATATAGTGTATGAGTATGCAAGGCATACCCATAGAGACCAATGGTTGAACACATAATTCAAGCTATGCAAGGATACCTTTCTAGTTGGCATCATAGTATTAGTGGTTGACTTTGTAGAGAACTACACTCTACAACTACAGCGTGAGGTGTAGTCACAATATTACAACTCCACACAAGTTTTGATATTTGTGCAAATAAAATTCATTCATGCAACTGATAGTACAGAGAACCAAAGGAAGGTATTGAGGGAGTATCACTTTTATATTAGTGATGATCACACACATTCTCCAAAGTTCATGCAAGGTTGCTTCTAGATGTTGTACAATGATTTGGCTTAGAGGGCATATCATATGGTCGGATAATTGTGCAACACAGTTCAAGAAATCGTACATGTTCTACTGGTTGAGTAGGATGCATGTCATTATAGGTGTACAACATGTGTGGAACTTTTGTGAGGCCAGACATGGAAAGGGGGAGCATGATAGTGCAGGAGCATGTGTGAAAAGAGCATTAGCATGAGAAGAGTTAAAGTATAAAGATAGTGAAAAGTTGACAGATGCAAGATCAATTGTCGAGTGGTGTAATGCTTCGATGGGTCCAGGTAATGAAGGTACATCTTTAGTTCGTAGGTATTTTTGGTTGATGGATGATACTAACATTGCACCATATGAGGATTGTTGTACACTAATAGGATCGAGTGAACTACACTCTTTCCTTAGCTCAAATGTAGGTTCATGGAGTATTGATACACGAAAGATGGCATGGTTTTATTTCTTCATGTACAATGTAAGCCTGGAATGATTGTGAGTCAGGGGAGTGGGTTGACAAGTTATCTCATCCCACTTCAAATGTATCACCCTCCGATGGCATTTGGACTAACACAGATGGAACCATTAGTCGACTTTGACCACATATCAGATCTATTTCAACCAGGTAATATATTTGCTTGCTTAGTTTTTGAAATTCCATATTGTTATATTACTTTGTAGTGTATTTGTAATGTTGACTAATTTCAAGAGATTTGCTACACATATCAATGCAGGGAAAGTTTATGCAGTTATTACAGATGAAAACAACGAAGAGGGAATAGACTATTACTTGTGTCATTGTGTTGAGGCTGAAAATAAAATGGAGGCCCTAGTTAGAGATGGAGAAAACATCGAATACCCTAAGGGATTGGTTGTTACTGGAACATGGCTTAGAAGGTACCCACATAAGAGTGTTTCAGGACTTTGACACACATCGTAAGATTCTTCATTACTCAAACCTTGTCATGGCATCCAATGTTCGTTTGACCAAATATGGGGGTAAACCTTTGAACAAGGCCTTGTGGAAGGTCCATGAGTTTGACCACGAAGCAATACTTGAAACAATAAAGAGTAGAGCAGACTCAAATGGTTCGTTGGATTAATTTGTAAGTATGCACATTGGTTCTTATTAATTTATACTTGTATGCACATTAATTTGTTTGATGAAAATTCTATCTTCTTTTACTTTTCCTATTTGTAACCTACTACAAATTGATTAGTGTCTCCTTGCAGAAAATGTAGATTTATGAGCCATCCAAGAGAATGTCAGCTAGAAAAGCAATGCAACATCCTTATTTTGATGATCTTGACAAATCTCAATCATGATTTTAAGGCATTACAAAAGTGTGTGCAAAGCTTGCTGAGGGAATTTCAAGTTATTCATTTGAAGTCAACCTTATCATGAGCAGCTATAAAGTAGACATTATAAGAGCATCTCAAATTTCAACTCACTCTATTCATGAGAGGTGTTGTGTGCAATAGGTATCTTGGAACTCACAGTGAATATTTATGACTAGGAGTGACTAAGTTGAGAGACTGGCATGCCTATCTGTAAGTACCTTCCATTTTTTTTCATTTCATTTCCATTTTGGATGATCTTTCTTTTTCTCTTTTACTTTGCGTATTTGTAAGTAAACTACAAAAAATTGATTGGTCTTTCATTGCAGAAAATGCTGATTTATGAGCCATTAAAGAGAATCTCAGCCAAAAAAGCAATGCAACATCCTTATTTTGATGATCTTAATAAATCTCAATTATGATTTGAAGCCATTATTAAAGATCGTGTGAAGCTTAGCGAGGGAATCTCAAGTTAATTGAAGTTAACCTCATAATGAGCACCTATAATGTAGAAATTTAAAGAGAATCTCGAATGTATGAGTGACATTGTAAAAGATCTGTGAGAATGAAGTTCCTAAGGCATTGTAATGAGATTTACTCAAATATTGTAATTTTGGAGTTCATGTTTGGTGCAGTAGCACCTTGTTCTGTAAATGCCTTCAATAGGAAAATTTGGAAAATTTAAATTTTGAAATGTAAACAATGTGAAAAAGGTCATGTGAAGGTCATATGTAATGTATTCAAAGTCTCAAAGAGGTTATTAGGTGATTAGAGAAGTGATATTGCACAAAAGATGCCATTTGGTGTAAAAATGCAAAACTTGCATTAGTTGCACAATTGAAAAATTAGTAAATAAAGGATGATGTTTTTTGTATTTGCAACATTTTTCCCCTTTTTTTTCAAGCTTGTGCGGATTGTATAGCACCTTATACTTTGATTGTTGATTAGTTTTCAAATGTAAAAAAAAAATTTGAAATGTAAAATTTATGTAAAAGGTCATGTGATACAGTCAATATGATGGTTTGTGGATTGATGCAATAGGGGAAGGACTACAACACACAAAGTCACAATTCCAATCTGCAAACACAACTGTTAGGGCATAAACTCCTCACAATTTCATCATTTCTTCAAAATCACTCTTTTCCCTTGTAGCACTGGGAATCAACTCAACGGGTAACTTATCTCAATGAAACCTCATTAGTCCATGACATGAACCTCTTCAGGGACCCATTTAAACAAAATTTGACATACTCAAAATCCACCTATGATCACTTCAAACCAGAGCACTCAAATTTCACCTTTTCACCATTTTAGGCTTCTAATTAGCCTCTTTTCCCAAAGGAACTATACTTGAAACTTATCCAAACCCTAAAAAACCTTGGGGAAGCAATTTAAATGTGTCAAAACCTCCAAAACCACAATTAGACCTCTAACATAACACTGTACAAGGGTAATGATCCATAAAACACTACTTTTTAGCCAAAACCATAGGGGTTTATTGAAAAAGTCACTTCCCAATCTACCCAAAACACAAAACCTCTTCAAAAAAGTTTGAATTGGTCTGCACAAGATTAATAAAATATGAAATAATGCTTCCTTCTCACAAAACTCACTTTGGCCCACCAAAACCTCCACTTTTCATGAGGAAAACTCATATTTTCACATTAGGGCATCACACTCAATGCAATATCAGACCCCCCTTCACAAATAAGCTTGAAACCACCTATTCCCAACTAAAAAATTCCCATTCCACCAATCATAGTAGTCACGGGGGTGGAATGGGAAAAAATTACATTTATGTGACTTTGAACACCCCAAAAACAAGGTTAATAGGGCAGATTAAGAAAATATGAGATAAAACTCCACAAATTTAAAATAAGACTCTCAAAACTTCTAAAAATGAAAGTTAACACATGCTATAAGACATTTCCAAAGATTTCAAGTCAAAACACCCCTATACAAGATCGTGCAAGTCTACCAAGAATGGAAAAATACAGAAAATCTGATAAAAAGTAGTTCTAATCAACTTTTATTGCTTCAAATCTTCAAGATCCCCCTCTCATTGAGTCTTTAAAATATAATTATAATGTTTCTACTTCAAACTAAACTTTTCCAAGAGATCTAACTACCTTTTGAACTCCTTAACTGTTCATATTCCCTCAAAAAATAACTTTACACTTTATTTCTTGACAGCTTTGCCAAAAATGCAATTTTTGCAAATGTCAAGCCAAGTATCCCCTAAAACACCTAAAATGACTAAAAAATGACTAAATACATAATAAAATTGTCTCTCAAACCTTATTTTAAACAAAATTCTTCAACAACCTACAATCTAGACCTTATGAACTCAAGTTGACAATTTTGCAACAATGGTGCTCCTGCACCATGGATCCTGGTAGATGATATTTCATCAGTAAGAAAGGGGTTTCAATCTTCACAAAACCTCAAATGAATGAGTTTCAAACAAAGTTTCAACCAACAAATATTTATCTCTTCAATTTTAACCCTTCACTCTACCTTGTCTAGTAGGTCAACAAACCCTAGTTTTAGACCTTTTCTCACAAACTTCTCAAATAACTTCACAAAAAAATGACTGATCTAGATAGCCATTATTGAGTTACAACACATACTTCGAAATCAATAGTGACTATCTTGGAACATGTGCATCAAAAATGACCTTCGCTATCCTTATTAGGCTAACTAGGCCTAATTTACAAAGGAACATACCTTTAAACATTCAACAACCCCCTGAAGTTGTTGGGGCAGCAATTCTCATGTATTGAAACCCTCAAATCCATAATTTTTCTCAGGAGAAACTCAATCCACCATGCCAAACCACAAAACCCTTATTTTATGCTAGTATGAGGAGGGTTTATTGAAAGGAATGGTTCCACACCTTACCAGAACATGCCACTACCTCAGACCTTCTTAAAATCACCTGCACAAACTCAAAAGAAAATCACCCAACCTCTACATGCAATATTTTATCAAACCTTAGGGTGAAACCTCATTTGCCATGCCCTTTTCCATCAAAATATACAGGGGAAGCAACACAAACCCCATAAAACTTATTCCCTTTCACCAAATAAGCACCCTAACATCAAAATGGATTTCTAAATATGTGTTGGGTTTATGGAAACACAAAGAGATTGAAAAAGAGAACACAATCACCCTGTGCGGAACCGTACAGTTCAAGGAAACATTAGATTTTGGTAAAAATACAGAAAACTACAAGGAAACAATGAATTTTATTGATCTTCTTCTAAGTACATGGTACATTTATGCTATGTATTGTCCTATTTCGCACCCAAATATGCGGAATCACTCTGAGCTACGTTTAATCGACTCGATCCCTTAAGGGTCCAAAGTGCACAATGGTAGCAATATTTGGTAGGGTATTACTTGGAAACCATGCCACTTACAAAATCTCCGTCTGAGCCTACGAGATCACGTTGGACCTCTCTACAAAAACCTCTCTCGATTTTCGCTATCTCAATGTGGTTTTCCCATGGTGTCCAATTTTCACTTGATGGAAAAAGAGTCAAATGCAAGTAGTGCAAAGTTGCAAAGTGGTCCAACTTTCATTTTGCAACTCGTGTGACCAAACAAACTATTCCAACATGTCTAAATATGTATGTTTACACTAGGCATGGTCTTCTTTCACACCAAAACACATGGAATTTCTTTGAGCTACGTTCAATTGGATCGATCCCTTAAGAGTCCAAAGTGCAAAATGACTGCAAACTTCAACATGCTTTTACTCGGATACCGTGACACTTAGAAACTTATTGTCTGATCATACAAGATCATGTTGGGCCCCTCTACAAAAACCTCTCATTTTTGACTATCTCGGAGTGGTTTTCCCTTGGCGGTGGATTTTCACTTGATAGAAAAAGTGTCAAATGCAAGCAATACAAAGTTGCAAAGTGGTGCAATTTTTGTTCTGCAACTCGTGTGACCAAAAAAACTATTCCAACATGTCTGAATAGGTATTTTTATGCTAAGAATGGTCCTCTTTCACACCCAAACATGCGGAATCGCTCCGAGCTACGTTCAACCAGATCAATCCCTTAAGAGTCAAAAGTGCAAAATGGCTGCAAAATTTAACATGCTATTATTCAGATATTGTGATTCTTAGAAACTTCTTGTTTGATCCTACAAGATTGTGTTGAGACCCTCTACAAAAATCTCTCTTAGTTTTGGCTATCTCAGAGTGGTTTTCCCATGGCGGCGGATTTTCACTTGATAGAAAAAGTGTCAAATGCAAGCAAGGAAAAGTTGCAAAGTGGTGCAACTTTCGTTATGCAAATTGTGTAACCAAACATACTATTCCAACATGTTTGGATAGGTATGTTTATGCTAGGAATGGTCATATTTTGCACCCAAACACGCGGAATCACTTCGAGCTACATTCAACCAGATCAATCTCTTAAGAGTCCAAAGTGCAAAATGGCTACAAACTTCAGCATGTTGTTACTCGGATACCATGACACTTAGAAAATTATTGTATGATCCTAAATGATAGTGTTATGTCCCTCTACAAAAACATCTCTCAGTTTTGGCTATCTCAGAGTGGTTTTCCCATGGCGGTAGATTTTCACTTGATAGAAAAAGTGTCAAATGTAAGTAGTGCAAAGTTGCAAAGTGGTTCAACTTTCATTCTACAACTCGTGTGACCAAATGAACTATTCCAATGCATCTAAATAGGTATGTTTATGCTAGGCATGGTCCCAAACACATGGAATTTATCTGAGCTACATTCAATCAGATCGATTCCTTAAGAGTCCAAAGTGCAAAATGGCCGCAAACTTCAACATGTTAATTAGATACCGTGACACTTAGAAACTTATCGTCTAATCCTATAGGATCATGTTGGGCCCCTCTACAAAAACATCTCTCGGTTTTGGCTATCTCGGAGTGATTTTTCCATGGCGGTGAATTTTCACTTGATGGAAAAAGTGTCAAATGCAAGTAGTGCAAAGTTGCAAAGTGGTGCAACTTTCATTCTACAACTCGTGTGACCAAAAGAATTATTCCAACACATCTGAATAGGTATGTTTATGCTAGGAATAGACCTCTTTCACACCCAAACATGTGGAATCACTCCAATCCATGTTCAACCTGATTGATCTCTTAAGGGTCCAAAGTTCAAAATGGCTGCATACTTCAACATGTTGTTACTCAGATACCGTGACACTTAGAAACTTCTCATTTGATCCTACAGGATTGTGTTGGGACCCTCTACAAAAACCTCTCTCGGTTTTGGCTATGTTGGAGTCGTTTTCCCATAACAACAAATTTTCACTTGATAGAAAAAGTGTCAAATGCAAGCAGTGCAAAGTTGCAAAGTGGTGCAACTTTCGTTCTGCAACTCGTGTGAACAAATGGATTGTTCTAACAAGTCTGAATAGGAATTTTTATGCTATGCATGGTCCTCTTTCACACCCAAACATGTGGAATCACTCCGAGCTATGTTCAACCAGATTGATCCTGTAAGGGTCGAAAGTGCAAAAGGGAAGCAAACTTCAGCATGTTGTTACTTGGATATCATAACGCTTAGAAAATTTTTGTCTAATCCTACAGGATTGCATTGGGCCCCTCTACAAAACATCTCTTGATTTTTGCTATCATAGAGTGGTTTTCCTGTGGCAGAAAATTTTCACATGATGGAAAAAGTGTCAAATGCAAGCAATGCAAAGTTGCAAAGTGGTGCAACTTTCATTCTGCAACTCGTGTAACCAAACAAACTATTCCAAAGTGTCTAAATAGGTATGTTTATGCTAGACATGGTTCTCTTTCGCACCTAAACACGCGGAATTTCTCCATTTTATGTTCAACCAAACCGATCCCTTAAGGGTCCAAAGTGCAAAAGGGAAGCAAACTTTGATGGGCTATTACTCAGAAACCATGATTCTTACGAACTCTCCATCTAAGCCTATAGGATTGTGTTGGGCCCCTCTACAATAATCTCTCTCGATTTTTGTTATCTTGGAGTCGTTTTCCTATGGTGTCCAGTTTTCACTTGATGGAAAAAGTGTCAAATTGAAGTAGTGTAAAGTTGCAAAGTGGTGCAACTTTCATGTTGTAATTTGTGTGACCAAACTAACTGCTCCAACGCATCTCGATAGGTAGGTTTACGCTAGGCATGGTCCTCTTTTGCACCCAAAAATACGGAATTGATCCGAGCTACGTTCAACCGGCTTGATCCCTTATGATGGCATGAAAAACAATAGAAAAGAGAAACATACACATGATGGTTGAGAAGTCTGAGTATTGCACACAAAAAGTGTATGATCATTCGCGCATAGCACCTTGTTCCTCCATTTGATGAAGAAGGTGTAGTTTAGTGGTTTTAGTCATTATAATGTCTAGGTCTAGTTCAGGCGTCTAGGATAGCATTGAGTCCATTTCTTATTTGTATTATAAATTATAACTTGCTTTCTCTTGAGTCCATTTCATATACAAGAAATAATATTGCAAAAATTTGAAATATAAATCTTTCGACGTGTTTATATGGTGATCTGCATCAAGAACATAAAAATTCATTTTGCACTATCAGGATTATGCTGTGAAAATGTTTAAAGACTATTGAAGATAAATGTTTGTATGATAATATCTCAAGAAGTTAACTACTTCATCTACTCTGAATATTATGTTTTGCAAGTGTTGTGAAGATTGTGTATCCTTTGCTTAATTGAGTTGTTCCAATCAAAGGATTAAATATATTGAAATCTTTTTATGAATCATTTCATGAAATACCAATTGAAAACATGTTTTTTCTTTTAGATAAAATTGTTTAGCATCAATCAATTAATATTCAAGACAAACCATGAAAGACAACAATGATCAATGCTAGGGCTAACCAATTAATAAGTATACACGTGAATAAGTCAAGCATGTAGATGTGAATTAGGGAAGCACAAGTACTCAAAAACACGTGAGCCTTGAAGCATACACACGAATACATAGTATACACAAATTAATAAAAAGTATATGCACAAATACAAGGTATACACATGAAAAAATGTAAGTCACAAAGTATACATTGGAATACATGTAAGTTGTAAAGTATACACTTGAATACATGTAACTCATATCTATTGAACCATCAATTTAGAATGAAAATATGGACACCATCGATAAAAAAGATTTGTATTAACCAAATAGCCATGTAGGCATACATAAATATATGTCGATATAAGTATGAAATATAGGTATAAAATAGCCATATAGGATTACGAGAATGCCATATAGGCATATAATTTCAAATATATCCAATACAAATATGTACAAAAATGCCATGTAGGCATACAACAAAGGGCTCTAGAATCAAAAGTCATTGCTCTCCATGCTCTGGAAATAAATTCTTTCCCTTTGCTTGTCGATTGGATGGCAATAGGTCTGTCACTCATTTGTGCTTCGCTCGAGGAGTGCTCCAAATCCTCCTCCTAGTGTTTAGTTCATGGTGAAGTTTTAACTGTTACAATAAGAAGTGAAGACATTAATATATATAAATTATATTATAAAAAATGATATATTTAACAAAATAATTACTTACCTCCATCTCATGATCTCTCTCCAGGAGGGAAATATTCACATGCCCATGCTTAGACATGCTCAAGCCTTGTATAAACCATCCAAATAGAAATTAAACTATGAATCAATAATGGTTTTATTTTTCACTAACATCTATAACAATGAATGCAAATTGAAATTTACTAATTTTCCTCATACCTCCCCTATCAGAGCCATTGAGGATTGTATAGTAGATGAAACACCAATCTCCATTGCCCTCATCACATTCGAAGGTGTTTCGGCTTACAACAATTGAAAATAAAACAACAAATTATTCAATCACAAAAACTACAATAGTGAGCCATGTCATGACTTATAATGTATGAGATAATGAACAAAATTTGGAGTACTTATTAAACTATATATTTTTGATTATCATGCTTACTATTTTCCCTATCCATATCTTGTTCGAAAGGACGTGTCTTTAGGATTTTACCCATAGCAGCAAGCCAGTGAACCATTTGATCAAATGCTTTCATAGACATGTATGATAACTGTGGTGACATAGAGAAGGCAACAAACTGTTTGAAAAATACCTCAAAGAAATGGGGTCTTGTGGTGATTGAATTCCATTACAAACAAATGCACATCATGGCATTCCATCACCATAAAACCACATTTCTTTCAGGAATTTTTTCAAAAAGTTCATTGCCTTCTCTATGGTATTATTTCTTACTATTATGCTTTGATAGATATTTTTCCAAGCATCCATAGTTTGTTGGAAAACACCTATTTTAGGCTTTTAGCCATAGCAGCAAGGAAGTGAGTAGTTTGATAAAATGCTTTGGTACACATGTATGGAAAATGTGGTATCATAGAAAAGGTGGTGAGCTGTTTGAAGAAATGCCTCGAAGAAATGTGGTCTCATGGTGATGGAATGGAATTCCATCACCATGAGACTGCATTTCTTTGAGACATTTTTTCAAACTACTCACTGCCTTGTCTATGCTATTGCTTACTATTATGCTTTGATATATTTTTTCCAAGCATCCATAGTTTGTTGTGTAGGTGCACCTCTGCAAGCACATGCTTCCATGACAAGCAAAAATTAAAAAAGTGAACTATTTGAAAAGATGTCGAGCAGTAAAAAGTGGTATCATGGAATGCCATGAAAAGCAAATGAAATTAGAAGTTTCTCGACTTATTACAAATTCTATGTGAAGTAATTGCATCACTTCTTATGTTGAATTTCTAAACAACTATATTGTAGTTGAAATTTTGTCATCTATCAACATCTAGTTATTAGTTATGGAATGTGAAGTAATGCTTTGAGTTTGAATGATGCACAATGCAACGTAATCAATGATATGAATATAAACTACACAAATCTATTAAGTACAATTCATTAGTTAAACTCTTTATTCTATTACCTGCATGTAGATTGGAGTAAATCCACTAGAATTGGGAGGTGTTCCCTCGAAACCTCCAATATTAGCTTGTTCAACATCCAAAATCACATATTAAAATACCATTCGTAAAACAATGCTATTAATATGTAATAAATTTATAATTGTTTACTAGTTACATACACCACTGATAGGTGTACTACAAATATAAGTAGGTGGAGGGCTGGTGTATCCAGTCTCAACACTGTGACCCTACAATTTTATTAAAATCATAAAACTAAATTAGTTAATGTTGCATTTCAAAATTGAAATTTAATAAATTAAATTCAATGAGCATGCTAACTTTTACCTGACTATCAATGCCATATGCCTCATGCAAAATGTCAACTTCCCTCTCCATCTCCATAGCTATAGATGGATCCTGCATAGTAGCCTCTTGAGTGTTAGTGGGGTCATATGAACAAGTCGCCCCACAAGATTGACACACATGGGTTCAAAGGACACCACTCGAAGACTCCCTTGGATGGTGTTGTAGAATAGGGCTAGTATGATGGATGACACTTTGGGTCAAAGTGTTGATCACTTGTAATGTCTCTACGTCGGCACTCTCCTTTGCGATGAAAGACATAACAATGTGCTCATGAGGCGGCCTAGCGAGAGCTCGTCTCCCTTGTTGTGTAGGATCTAACTGTGCACTGGGTCTATCCTGAGTTGACCCCCCACCGCTCCCCTGGAGTCCCTCATATCAAAATAATTTGGGATTTTGTTCAATATGAACTCACTATATAGTTTCCTAAGGAAATATTGTAGGACTTCACAATTGTTGCACAATGGGTATCAAAGACCAGGTACCACCTATCATAAAAATAGTTCCTAATCTGTTGGTGGTGGCACCAATGAATAGGAAACCTCTTCACATTGAGGGTAATATTTTGATTTGTGCATCGGTTCTTTGAATAATGAGCACAAACCACCTTTTGTAATTTTTAAATCCTTTACATCTTTTTATGATAGTTTATCCACATAATAAGCCCTAGCCGCTTGCCTCCTATCTTGCCATCTAGTTATTTGTTTGCTAATTGAATCTACATTTTTTAACATATATTTCAATGAACTTGCTAGGGTCATTCTTTCTGTGGTTGAACCATTTGGATCACTCAACCTACTGATTAAATCCTCAATTTTATTTTTGTTGTTCTCAATTTCACTCATTAAATTTTGTTGAATGCCAGAAGGGTGTTGAGTGATTGGTGGAGGAGGTTGTTGTTGTGGTTGATTTTGTTCTTGAGGATTTGGTTGATCTTCTTGTTGAGAATTTTGAGGGTTTGCAGGTTTATTTACATCTCCTACAAATTCAAAAAAAAAAAATCAAATACAACCTAAAACTAACAAATTCAAAACAAAAAGCAAACAATCATTACCTCTCACATCTCCTCATCATCGTGGCTCCATCCTCACGAAAAATTAGCAACCGTTGGTGAATAATTTTGCACAATGCCTCCTAGAACACAAGTGCGAAAAATGGGGGTTTTGGCCACGGGCACAACAAAAAACACAGTTGAAATGCAGAATGAATGAGTTTCACTTTTTTTTTGCTTTTAACATGTCATAACGTGAGTGTGCTATAACACACTCATGTTATGGGATCATTGTGGCCGAGCCTCAGGCTAGGCCCACCAAGCCATAATACAAGCACGTTATAACACACTCATGTTATGGGCTCGTTGTGGCCGAGCCTTAGGCTTGGCCCACCAAGCCATAACATGAGCGCATTATAATGCACTCACATTATGACTTCAAAACCTTTTTTTAAAAGTGGCCACAAATTGGCTACCCATCTCCATGCACCCACCCATAATTAAAAAGGATGAGGAGACCACCATTCAATTGTACAACACTTTTATTTTTTTGGAACAATTCTATTAATGATTTTGAAATCTTTTATTGAAGGTTGTAGATATTTTTATTAAATTATTGTGTATTTTGTGTTTGGTTTTGTAAAGTGATGTGGTGTTGTTATGTGTTATACTTTGTCCTTGTATAGAATAAGCAATTTTATTTTTACATGTTAGATTGTTTGGTATAATCTCATTAAAAAACTATAGTTTTACAAAATTCTAGATCCCACTACCAAACTTATAAACAAGATATAAGTATAGAAAATAACAAGATGTGAAATTCTTACATATCGAATGGGTGGCATAGTTGGTTGAGGGCTTTGGGTTCATCCCATGTAGGTCCCATGATCAATTCTCTCCCCTGGATGAAATCTTGCTAGTGTTGTGTCGGGTGCAATCATAGCACCCAAGGGACTAGTCTTGCCCCAACGTCAATTATGTACCCCAAAAATTGGCATAAAAAGTAAGACCAAGGCAAGGTCAGTCGACAATCGTTGGGTTGGGTCACGAAGATACCCTTAAGTTATAAAAAATATATCAAAACCTAGGACACTATGTTTATAGTAGCATACAACTATGAGGATGATGGCTAGCTAGATGCTATCAATGATCTTATGGATCTTGATGTACCTATGGATGATCTAACAAACTTAAACCTATTCTAAGAACAAGATGGAACCACTCTTGTGCATGACATAAAATTTAAAGTTGTTTAAAGACACAATTGTCAGAAGTTAACAACTGACATACTTTATCTTTGTTCCAAGTACTTGTATCATATTAGAATGCTAAAATTATTTTGAATATTTTTTGTACAAGTTAGCTATATAGTTGAGAGAAAATTTATTTTTAGTCATCACAAGAATTGCTCTCATTGTAGTCAACTTCATAACACCATATTTGAGGCACCTAGCTTAGTTTTAGGAAAAAAAGGACTCAAGAAATGGCATTGTAGTAGTTGTAGATTTTATTTGCAAATAACTTAGATGATAAAGTCAAATTTATAAATTGTAGTAAGTGAATTTTGAGAATTTTCTACTAATCTTTAACTCAAATTCTAGCTTGTTTGGACATGTTTTGAGCTTGTGGCAATAATTCTATTAATAGCTTGGAATTGAGAATTCAACATTTTGACATTTTTTAAAATGAGAAGATCATTTAAAATTATTTCTTGAGTGTCTACATGTTCTAGTGATCCTATGAAATTATTTTCATAATTGTCAAATATAAAATTGGATGAATTTTTTTATTTTTCTAATCTCAAACTTACAAATTTATTTAAAAAATAATTTATCTCATTTTCTATTTTCTTTTTAATGAATCTAGAAAGATAAAAACACACAAAGAGAAAAACATTTTTTAAAAAGAGACATAACAAATTTACATGAGATAATGCCGGCCATGCTCTCCGTCAATTTTGCACATGTTTCAATGTCAAGTAAAAAACACCTGGGTAATGTTAAACTCTCTCTTAGCTATCTAACTGGATGCATTTTTTTCACATTTTGAGTATGTTAAGGTTTTCATCTTTAATTTCTTTTATTGGTGTATCCTTTTTTTGTCAAAAACCAATGTTTGGTATTTTTTACTTTATTTTTTAACTGCTCATTGAAAATTTAAATAAATTACATTTTTAGAAACTAGACTCCATTCTACACATATTAAAAAATATATATACTCAATTATGTATTTAAAAATTTAGGGGGGAGCACGTTCAAATTTCTATTTTCCAGGACATTTCCACTTTGATAATTAGTAAAAAGTCATATATTCATTAAAAAATTAGTAGAAAAATTGGGGATAAACTACATGGTGTTAGCTAATTTCTCATCGAAGTAATTTTTAAAATACTAAAAAATGTTAACATTTTAGGGGTCCACACTAGACGCTATGTTATGCTTTTTAAAAAAACTAGGACCAATTTGTGTGGCCTCCTTTTTGAACCCGTTAATCTCTACCATTTAAAAAAAAGTAATTTAGAAAGTATATTCAAAGCACTATGACTCTTTTTTTTGTTACATCTTAAAATTTTGAGTGTAACTATCTGTTGGGAATAGGATGCCATTTAATTGCAATCCTAAACATATTTCATGTATCTCCTAAGACCTTGGAAAGTGTTCCCCAACACTAGGATTAGAAAGAGATTAAATTCAAATGAAATGAACATGTAAATTGACATTTGTAATTATTCCTAAATGATAGGAACACGAGGAGACTCCCAAGAAGAGTTCCTACAAAATAGGAGCACATGGGGCTTTCACAAGGAAGGTGGGACCCACCTTGCTTAAGTTAACTATTTGGAGAATTGATAACTCTTATATAATGCATGTCTTGTTCCTACAAAATAGGGATGGATAATTACAATGTGTAGAGTGGCACTATCAGTTTAGAGTTATGGTTCAATTATCTTTAGTTGCATGCAGTTAGTTTGAGTTGCATGTAGTTGACTTCAATTGACTTGAGTTGCATAACTAATGACTTTAGTTGCATAACATATAACAAGTTGATACTTTCAGTTAAGTGGGGATGATCAATCATGCATGATGTTTGCATGAATGGTGGAGAGATATGTTTTAGTTAACTCAGATTGACTTGGACACACCTTAGGTGCCCTCGTTGGCATCTTTCAGTTAACACCTTTGCATGAGAAGATATTTACAAGGCTAAGTTAAGTGGGGACCATTCTTGGGCACCAACTTTGAGGAGAAGCTTACAAGATATCTTCGAAACCAACAATCAGTTAAGAATTTAGTTTGGGATGCCCAAATTGATGAAGGACTTGGTTTGAATTTTTTTTTCATGGAAGAACTCTACTTGCACAAGAATGGCATAGATATTTGTGAGGAGCTTTACCGTCTTGTAATTGTCAACTCTTTGGAGTTTACAATGTTCATAATTGCCTATTTAATTGTAGCAAGTTGAAGAGAGTTTGAAGAAAGGTTTTGCAGGTTGAGCTTATGCATTTGCGACGGTTTGAAGCATGGCATGGGATGTGTGGATTCATGCTTGGTCACATGGAATGCATGGATAGCTTGTGCTGCAGAAAGTGTAACCGAGTCTATTTGCAGGTTGTGAAGAAGGATTATTGAAGGCAAGGAAGCATATCAATCAAGGATTGATACAATGTTATTGTAATCTTGTTCTAAGGTTAAATAATACAATCACTATTGATTCTGGTGGTGATTTTTTTTCCCAAAAGGGTTTATCCACATATATGTTGTGTCACTTCTATCTTCTTGTCTCATTCTTCTACAATCTTTTGTCTCTTTCTAAAATTGGTGAAATTTATCTGAACAGATTAATCATACACAAATAATTGTGACAAATAACACTTAATTAAATCTACAATCTCATAGTTTTACAAGTTTTAAGCTACAATATTACCATCAATTTCCAACACTATCTTCAATTTCTCATCCAAGGTCAGTCTTTTCTAATTTAAGAAAAAAAGTGGCCACTTAAGACCCCTTTTTGGTCCCCAATCTTTATGCACCCACCTATATTGTGACTTCCCACTTTTATTTTATTTATTAAATAATATTTGGTGTAAAATATGATATTCATGAGTATTTTATTATGAAGGAAACAAGATCAACTGTAAGCATCATTGTGTGAATTTGTTTGTAAGGTGTTTGCTTGCCCTCGCCCCCCCTCCGTTCTATGTTTCCTCATTTATGATGTTTGGGGATGAAATATTTTTCAATTTTCTAACATTGTACTTACTCTAGGGTGTGTGTTTTTAATAAAAAAGAAAATGTCTTTTTTGGGAATTCATTTATTAAATCTGGAAGAATGTTTTATTGTACTGGAAACCCATATTCTCATCTTATATTTGCTATATATAGGACATAGTTATACACACCCATATGAGCTTTGATATTACACTGTAATGCTTATATTGCAATAAATTCTCTTAGCTTCTTCAATTTTTTAAGAGAAAACAAAAATCGACACTTTCACAATTTAAGAACATATTTGATTACTTAGCATACAACTGCATAGGGACTAGACAGTTAAACATTAAAATTTTAATTACAAAGTTACAAGATCCCTAACTCACTCTTTCAAAATCCATGGAAACTCATGCTAGATAAAAGAAAATGTCAAATACCCTCCCCTGGATCTATTTTCTCACAAATAAAATTATGTGTACATGCATATTCTCCAATAATTATTTAAGATTGGCAAAAGCTTTTTCTGTTTTGATGTACAAAACTAGGTTACCTTCAACACAAAGTCCCTTCCATAACTTAGAAAAGTATAATTTGATGCAGATAAGAGGATAACCACTACATTTGAATGAACATTTGTGAAAATATATATAAAACTAGAAATATTTCCACAATTCTCAAATGGAAGTTGAGGATCATGCAAGAGAAGGGACAATGTAGTTTTTTCTAAGCTTGAATAAGCAAATTGTTTGACCCATATAGAGGCATTTTCCCCATATGCTGCACCACAAAATGATTTATGTGTCAAGCTGACATAAGGTGATGGTAAATCCTTCTGAATAAACTTTAAATCATGAGCCAGTGGATTATGAGAATGAATAGGAGGTGAGCTGCGAAAATATGAAATAGATACAGTTGAATCTCTGTATCCACTTTGTAATATTGACAAATTTTTTTTAGCTTGAATACTATAAAAATACTTTTTACAAATCCCAAAATTGTAAAAAAATGAGTATAGAGCTATCAAAATCCACAAGATGAACAAATTAATTTGTACCTTTCTTCAAAGGTATTCAAAATTTGATGACTGACATCTCCTTTATCTTGGATTGTCAAGTTATTGAAAGTAACACATTTATTTTGGCCAAAAGCTATGCAAACAAAAGGAGATATTTTACAAGAATTTGAATTGGTTTTTCTTCATTGTTTTGGAGTGATTACAATACTTTGGATTGTAACTTTGAAGTTGTTTTGCTTCCTTTTCTCTTTAAGTTTTAAATATTGGTGATGAATAGGGGAAAATTTAATAGCAAGTGGATTTTAGGGTAGTGAACAAAGATTTAAAGCCACCAAATTAACATAAAATTCATTTTAGAGTTCAAAAGGCTGAATACAAATTCTCATAATTTTTATTGAAACTATATGAGTGACTTACCTTAAGATTTTGCACAAATTGTGTCATGTTGTCAATGATGCCAATGGAAAGATGGTAAAAATTTGCAAGAAAAATATTATGAAGCCTTACCAAAGAAAAAAATCAGAAAAATAAATGAGCCAAAACCATTCTTCCCACAACTATTGCTTCAATCTATTCACAACAAACCAAAGTAGATCTAAAAATATTGTGGGGTTTTAGAGCAACTTGTCACGTCGAAAATTGTCAGACAATTTTAGACTAGATTTTGCTCCCCTTATGTGCTTGGACCTAATTATGCATTAATTACCCTTTTTATAAATGTTCTTGGAAATCAAACATGGGAAATCAAATTATGGATTTAATATTTCGCCCTCGACAAATTTAGACCTCAAAAAAGGTGGATCTAGTCTAGGGTGCACTATGCCCTAGGCCACCTAATTTGGCCTCAAATTTTAATATGTCGGTGTCATTAATTTATTATTTTATTTTTCAATTTCAATTGGCAACCATCAATATTTGATTTTTGATAAATTAGAAGAATTGCATATAAATAATAGTCATTTAATCATTTGAAACATTAAGCATCCCAGAAGAAAATCTATTGAGTAAATTAAAGATCCTAAAATTAGACACTTGGGAATAATTATCAACATTAATATTATTTGCATCAATCATGTTCAAGTTTCCAAAACATTGAGATGAAAGAAGCAATCATTGTACATGGAGGTAGAAATACCAACACAAGGTTTGACTTAGGAAAGCCCTTATTTAATACAACCTTTTTCCCATTTTCATGTATGCAAGTCAGATCTAGAGGTTTTAGTAGGTGACGACCTACGAAAACATAGTGCAAACTACAATCTTCAATCTAGAATTTATAGATCCAAAAAGAAAACTAATCCAATCTAGGGCACACTACACCCTTTCCTTGCAAATTAGACTCAAATTTACAATACAAGTTATTCTATGTATCTCACTCTTAGATCTGAAGTCATTTTGTTACTTGGGTATGTGTAGGATCATGATGGGCCAAAAAGAGGTGATATGAAAAAATTAGCGTTTTGCATTCACCAAAAAATTCAAAAATCCCAAGTCAATTTTTTTTGGGTTGGGTGTCAGTACATTGCTCCAAAGCAATGCCCAAGCCAAAGTAACACAAATTGGATATTCGATACAAATCAAATATCTGATACAATCCAATTTGTATTGGATATCTGATTTATGTCAGGTATATATACCCAACCGCAACCATTTTAAACCATTTTAAGCCACAATGAGAGTGACGTGAGGTGTATCCAATATCGAATTTGAGCTGATATCCGATTTGCAAGGTAAGTTTTTGGTTTTTTTTGTTTTAATCGATTTTTGTATTAGTTTTGTATAATTTTAACTAGTTTTTTATGGATTTTTATTAAAAACTAGTGTTTTTTATGGATTTTTATTAAAAATTAGGGCTTTTATGGATTTTTATTAAAAACTAGGATTTTTTATGGATTTTTATTTAAAAGTAGGGTTTTTTTACAATAATTTCATTGATATTGTGTAATTTCAATTAGATTAATTAGGTTTGAACTTCAATCAGGTATTATGGCTGAGAATCAAAACCCACAAATGCCAAACTCTCTAGCACCTATGCGCCAATTGAAGAGTTAATTGGTGAAAAATTAGAGCAATTGAGGGGCATTTGTGATGTTTATAAGACAATCCCTCGATTATCCTAGATGAAAAACACATTGAAAGAAATAATTAAAAATATAGAAACCCTCTCCATCCAACATAATGCCATTCTTTCGTGGCGAGAAACCATGAGGGAATATTACTCTTG
Source organism: Sequoia sempervirens (assembly GCA_007258455.2). Lineage (NCBI taxonomy): Eukaryota > Viridiplantae > Streptophyta > Pinopsida > Cupressales > Cupressaceae > Sequoia > Sequoia sempervirens. The sequence goes on from VDFB02361656.1 coordinate 221,547, forward strand.
TGGATTGTCTTATGAAGAGGTGAAAGGTCTCAAAATAACAAAAGCCCAAATAGCCTCTTTATTTGTTAACCCTCACACCGGTCTGTTAGTTAATGTTAATAAACCAAAAATTTCTATAAAATGGTGCATAAAGGACATTGTAGATAAATTTTGGGATCTTTGGTGGATGGTTTTTAATAAACCACCCAACAACAATATCGATGTACCATTTTACTTTATTAAAAAATTATATGTTGAGTTTGTGTTAAGGCATCATGTCAATTACTTTGACATTAAACCCTTCCACGACGTTGGTGGAGGTATGCCCCAGGATAGACCAAGGGTAGTTAGAGTAGTCCAGGGCCCATATGTTCCCCCTCCTCCCCTTCCTCAGCCACCTCTAGTACATCATCCAAATATTATCGAGGATGCAACCACACAGACTATTCAGGATATTCACTCTTTGAGTGATCTTTTGGTTTCCCATACTACTATAGTAGCTTAGCCACATGCTGGTGATGTGGTGATGGATCAAGTGCTATTGCATCATCCTCCTTAGGTCCACATATATGTGTGCCACATACTTGCACTATGTGCCACCAGCTTGGGTCCTCTTGTACAACCCGCTAAGCATCCCTTGGACACTTTTGATTATGAAATCCATGATGTGGAAGCTATAGGAGATCAGACACATGGGATTGGAGCACATCCTCCAAATCCCTCTCCTACTAGAGAGGGGGGCATTGGAATAGTTACACAAGTAAGATTTAAGTTATAAATTCATAACTTACATTTATTTTTAAATGAATATTAATAAGAGATAGTATCAAGTACTAGTATTTATTTACATAGTCTATTTAAAAGTTGATGTTTGAGGAGGAGCTTACACAGGTTACTGATAGCACCCTTAGGGCCATTTCATTTGGTCTTGACATGCACGCGGTATATATTTTTGCACTCACTCGTTTATATTTTTTTATTATATACTTGCTTGTCATTTGAATTGTCATTAATGGAATTATATATTAACTTATATGTTTATCTTATTTTTGTCTTGTAGGAAACACCTAGTGTAAGCGAGGTGCAACACTATCCAGACCATGGAGGCACAATGGTAGAAAAGGGAAAGGTAATTGAACTCAAATTCGATTGAATTAAGATTTTTAAGATATAGTGATTATACATACATCAACATAGATTGGTAGTTTCATATACTTGTCATTTTTATGCATAGGTGGTTATGAGATACACATTCTTGTTGACAAGTGTCACAACTCCTGAAGGAGTAGGTGTTGAAACACTTGAAGGAGATAAAGAAAATGAGATGCCTAAAGAAGTATGTGTTTATTTTATTTTGTGTTTGGTAAATATGTTCCTATTACCAACAATTATATGCTAACTTGTATCAATTTTATGTTTTTGTTCACATATATAGATTGACATTTCAAAAGTTGGTTTGATTGGTTCTTTGAGAGGGGCTTATTCTAGGACACTTGGCCCTTTGAAGAGATGTATATATATGAGGTAATCAAGATTTAAATTTTAGAGTTCAATTATAATTCAATGTATATTGATTTTGATGTTAATTGTTCAATTTTAAATTATATAATATAACTAATCTCAATTGTGGTTTGAATTTTTCTTGTGCAGTTACCTTTAGAGCCAAAGAGTGCTTCAAAGAGGCTCCATTTTGATGATCCATAGTAGTTTAGGATGAGATAGATATTTTGGCATGTATATTTTGAATAGATATTGAGATGGAATATGCCACATTTTTTAAAACTTTGTTTGATTTGGCATTGATGCCATTTTTGTATTTGGACAGACACTTGACTATTGGATAATTTAATATACAAAAGTCGAGAATCGAAATAATTTGTTCCTCATGTGCATGTTTAAACTCTTCAAAAATTTAATCTTGAGCAATGGTTAAATATCAATGTATAATAGCATAAAAAATAATGGTTATATTATATAGTTCACAGTAAAAAATAATGAATAATGGTTAAATTATATCATATATTGCTTAGTTATATTATGGTTATATTATATAGTTTAAACAACTTTGAAGACAAGAACAATGGTAAAGTTTAAAATTTTACAACCTTGTTCAAAACCAGTTCAAACATTCTCTATTCATCCTGCACAAGCTTAAGAATCCTTCAAATTATGCTACCCCCAAACTTTACCCACTTTTACACTCTAAAATCTCACTTTTCCATTCAAACACCCTCTTTTCTCAACTAGGGATTCATGCCCAAACATACAAATGACCTACCTTTCCTTTGCAAACCTTATATCTCATCAAAATTCACATGCTCACACTATTTCCAAGCTATTATGATTTGTTCTCAAAAAAATTCTTCTTTTCACCACTTCTAGCCTTGCTTTTAAGGCTTAAAACTATATGTTTCCACTGGGGAAATGCAGGAAACCTCCTGAAATGACATTGCCAACACTAAATTCTTCCTCCTACACCTACACCTACTCCAACCAAGCCCATTCAATCGAGATACAATAAGTACAATAGGTGGAATGGAACATTTTGTCATATTACCCTCTCAAACCCTTGATTGAGCAAATATAGACCCATTTACATAAAACTACCTCTAAGTTGCTTAAAACTCAAAGTAGTTCCACAAGAATGGATTCAAATCAAAGTTAATACATTCCCACGTTTGATCCAATCACTGTTAGAACAAGATATGTCTATACGGATTCATACAGAGCCTTGAATCCTTGGAAAACAGTGGAAAACTCAGAAAATTATTGATCACTTGGAGTCATATTGGAAGTTTGTGGGTTGTTTAGGTAAAAGATGTAAAAAATTGCCAAATGTTGTCAATGTTGTCAATGACAACTTTTTGAAATGTTGTTAAAAGTTAGATGGAGTTTGGTTGGAGGCTAAAAATTACTTGTAAGGGCATAAATAAATCTTGTAAACATGACATCAAGGTTGGAGAAGTTGAAAATAAGAATTTGCATCTTTAAGGAAGAAGATTTTTGTATTTTTCCAACGTCTTGTGTTGTTTTTTTGCTTTTGTACGGTCTATATGGTATTATTATGATTTGCACATGTGTGGTTTGGTTAGATAATTGAGTTAGATTTAAAATGCCTTTGGTTTGGTCAAACTTTATAGAGATTTGAATAAGTTATGGTAATTATACTATTGGCAGCCTAAAAGTTGTTTTTTTTACAACTTTTGTTCTACAACTCGTACGACCGACTTTTCCAACATGCCCAGATGGGTTTTTTTAGGTTAGGTATGGTCTCCTTTCTCATCCAAACAGGCTGAAGCAATCTGAGCTATGTTCAATTGGGGAAATCCCTTAAGAGTCCAAAGTGCAAAAGGGCAACAATATTTGACAGGCTGTTACTTGAAAACCATGATGCCTACAAACTTATTGTTTGAGACTATAAGATCATGTTGGGACCCTCTACAATAATCTCTCTCAATTTTTTCTATCTTAAAGGCATTTTCTTGTGGTGACGAGTTTTTAATTGAGGCAAAAGTTGTCAAATACAAGTAGTGTAAAGTTGCAAAGTGGTGCAACTTTTGTTTTGCAACTCGTACAACCAAAAAGATTGTTCCAACATGTTCGAATGGGTACGTTTACACTAGGGATGGTTCTCTTTTGTACCCAAATATGTCGAATCACTCTGAGCTACATTGGACCAATGATTTCCCTTCAGAGTCCAAAGTGCTAAAATACAACAATCTTTGAAGGGTTATTTATCAGAAATTGTGATGCTTACAAACTCTTTGTCTAAGGCTATGGGATCATGTTGAGACCCTCTACAATAACCTCTCTCAGTTTTTTCTATCTTGGAGGTGTTTTCTTGTGGTGACGAGTTTTCAGTTGAGGGAAAAGTTATCAAATGCAAGCAATGCAAAGTTGCAAAGTGGTGCAACTTTCATTCTGTAACTCATACGACCAAATAGACTATTCCAACACATTTGGATGGGTATGTTTACGTTAAGGATAGTCCTCTTTTGCACACAATTTTGCCAAGTCACTTCGAGCTATATTGGACCAACGATTTCCCTTAAGAGTCCAAAGTGCTAAAAGACAACAATCTTTGAAGGACCATTTCTTAGAAATCGTGACACTTACAGACTCTTCGGCTGAGGCTATGGGATTATGTTGGGACCCTCTACAATAACCTCTCTCAATTTTTTCTATATGAGAGAGAGAGAGATAGAGGGTATAGGGTTGATGGTAGAGGATAGAGGGTTATAAGGGTTTAGGGTTTAAGGGTTAAGGGTTTAGGGTTAAGGGTAGAGGGAGAGATATAGAGGGAGTGAGTGAGTGAGAGACCTAAGAGAGGGAGAGGGGGTAGGAGGGAGAGACTTGAGAGACATAGTAGAGGGTAGAGGGTTTAAGGTTAAGGGTTTAGGGTTTAGGGCTAAGGGTAGAGGGGAGAGAGATAGAGGGAGTCAGTGAAAGAGAGGGAGTGGGAGAGAGATAGAGGGTAGATGGAGTGAGAGAGAGAGAGACCTGAGAGAGGGAGAGAGGGTAGGAGGGGAGAGAGAGAGGGTAGAGGGTAGATGGCTTAAGGGTTTAGGGTTTAAGGGTTAAGGGTAGAGGGGAGAGAGATAGAGGGAGTGACTCTAAAAGAGAGACTTGAGAGAGGGAGAGGAGATAGGAGGGAGAGACTTGAGAGAGAGAGGGAGTGGGAGAGAGATAGAGGGTATAGGGTTGATGGTAGAGGGTTATAAGGGTTAAGGGTAGAGGGGGGAGAGATAGAGGGAGTGAGAGAGAGAGACCTAAAAGAGGGAGAGGAGGTAGGAGAGAGAGAGAGGTTTAAGGGTTAAGGGCACATGGGAGAGAGATAAAGGGAAGGGTAGAGAAGAGAGAGTGGAGTGGAGAGCGAGAGGAGAGAGGAGGTAGGGATAGAGAGAGACTGAGAGAGAGAGAGTAGAGGGTAGAGGGATTTATGGTTTAGAAATTAGGTAGAGGGAGATAGACAGATGGAAGAGAGAGAGGGAGGGAGAGTGGAGAGAGATAAGAGAGAGAACGGAGGGGGGGGGGGAGGGGAGAGGGTAGAGGGTGGAGGGAGTGGTAGGGAGAGGATAGGGAGAGAGAGAGAGATAGAGGGTGAGGGAGGACAAGAGAGAAAGAGGGGAGGACTTAAGAGAGAGATGTATATATATGGCATAGGCCAATGTTAGGAGGGGCATGCCAGGCCTGGCTGGCCATCCGCTACGGGCAGAGGGCAAAGCTCATGGGGGAGGGAGAAGAGGGAAAGGACCAGAGAGAGTCCCAAGAGGAGGGGGAGGAAGAGAGAGTATAGGATGGAGGGAAAACTGCTAAGGGGGTGGCAAAGGGTTTAAGGGTTAGGGCAGAGGGAGAGAGACAGAGGGATGAGCAGAGAGAGAGAGAGATATAGAGGAGAAGGGGGAGAGAGAGAGAGGAAGTGGAAGAAAGAGGGTATAGGGTTAATGTTAGAGGTATATAGGTTTTATGGTTAAATGAAGCATGGTAGAGGGGAGAGAGAGGGAAGGAGAGAGAGAGAGGGAGAAGGAGGGAGGGAGGGAGGGTAGAAACATGGAATTGAAGGAGAAGGGAATGAAAGGGAGGGGGAGTGGAGATAGAGGGTAGAGGGTTATGGAGAGAGAGATGGAGGGGGGAAGGAGGGAGAGAGGGTAGAGGGTAGAGGGTTTATGGTAGGAGAGGAGACCTTAGAGAGGAGAGAGAGAGAGGGTAGAGGGTTTATGGCTGGAGGGTAGAGAGGAAGGAATGGAGAGGACGGAGAGAGAGGGGAATGGAATGGAGGAAAGAGATAGAGGGTGGCAGGAATGGAAGGTAGAGGGAGAGTGGAGGAGAGAGAGATCTGGAGAGGGAATCCTGAGAGAGAGATATAGAGGGCAGAGGGCTTCCATGGGTTAAGCCATGGCTCTTAGGGGAGGCTGCAGAGGGGAGAGAGATAGAGCCTAAGGAAAAAGGGAGGGAGGGAGAGATAAAAGGAGGGTTAAGGAGTGGCCATGGAGATAGAGTGGGGAGAGAGTGGATAGAAGGAAGAAGGTGGAGGATGGGAGGACACATGGAGTTATGGTTGACAAGGGTAGAGGACAAAAGGGTGGCTAAGGGAGGGTTATGGGACAGGGATAATGGTAGAGGGAGTGAGTGAGTGAGAGAGAGACCTAAGAGAGGGAGAGGGGGTAGGAGAGATAGACTTGAGAGAGAGAGAGTAGAGGGTTTAAGGGTTTAGGGTTTAGTGTAGAGGGGAGAGAGATAGAGGGAGTCAGTGAAAGAGAGGGAGGAAGGGAGTGGGAGAGAGATAATGGGTAGAGGGGAGAGAGATATGAGTGATTGAGTGAGAGAGAGAGGGAAAAGATCTAAACTAGATATATTAAAATAAACTATAAACTATGTATTGCATTTTTTTGATCATCTATTATAAACTATATTACATTTTTTAAAATCATAAATAAAATATATCGAATATCCGATATTTTTGATACAAACCTTACTGCCTAGGGGTTAGCCTCGAGCTTGCTTTGGAATTTGGCTAGGACATGCCAATCCTAAGAAGTCAACACTAAAAACGTGTTTAACAACTTACCTTGCTTTTCTAGACTTTGCCCATGTGGCTGATGACTTTTTTTTACCCAAAATTGATGAAATGAAAAGAGATTTTGAAGGAGATTCTCAACTTTCCACTAATATAAATTATGCTTTACTTTCAATTTAATAAATAATCATTATTCATTTTCTATTAGAATTATGACTAAAGTCTTAATTGATAGGCTAATTAAAAAATATTTATAGCTTTCAAATGGTATAACTTTTTTTGAATCCAAAATATGTGTCACATTCTATGCTTTGCATACTATAGGATTAAAAAAAATTGAATTTCATAAAGTTTTGACCAAATTAAGGTAGTCATACATATGAGTTTTTATATTTTTTTAAAAGTGGTAATAAAAAATTCATAATTAATTATTTACTTGATTTTTTTTTTTAAAAAATATGCATCACATCGGGACATGAGTTCTCTACTTATATCTAAAATCTTATAAACAAATATTATCATTTTATTGTGGTTAGGGTGGTTAGACAAACAACTACTTATTTTTCCCTGAAATTTAAGTACTACTACATTAAAATTTTAAATTTTCACCAAATAGATTTAAAAAAACCTAGTAGTTTAGAAACTACATTCAATTTGCTATGTAGATTGTATTCTTAAATATTTTTGAAATAATATAGATAACTTATTCAAATTTTTACGTCAAGTTGCTTAACTCTGATTTTTTTGAATTTTCATTGCCACTTAAGGGTCTGTTTTTTCCATGATGATCTTGCACATACCCACTTTCTATTTTTTATCTATTTGCTAAATTACATTTTTAGATCTAGGGTAGTGTGTCAAATAAGCTTGTCAAATCACACATCAAATTTACCTCTTTCACAACACAAAAACAAACATAAACATTAGGGGATTGGCTCTCCATTGTGGTAGCAAGCTAATCATCAAAATCTAGTCGACTTATGCTTAATGTCAAGTCAAGTGAAAAGGGGATAATCTTAGTTATCTTAATTGGATCGAGGATCACTTTCTACTTAACACTACCAAATTTTTGTGCTGCAAAAATATGGTTGCTAGTTAAAATTTATTTTAAGGTGTGATGCAATGAATGTTTCAACTGTGTATAAAACAAGTTTTGTGATGCAATAAAATTTTTCAGGCCGAAGCTGTTATAAAAGATAGCCATGTGCTAAAAGTAGTATTACAATTTATTTTTCATATTTAATATATATTTCAGCCACCTAAAAATATCTTTCAAGGAGACAAAATAATTTTAAAGTCATCAATCAATTTATTATGATGTATATAATAGTGTTTATGTCATTCAAGTTATTAATAGAGTTGAAATTTGATCCAAAATATTAAATACATTGAAGTGTAATATAAAAATAGAGATAATAATTTGATTTTTGAGAACCAATAGAAAGAAGATAAATGATAAATAAGAAAATTAATTATAGACTATAAAATTGTTACTCAAATTTTTAATTCTACACATTAATTGACTAAACTAATAAAATAAATTGAACTTAATGGATGCATAAGTAGAAATAAAATGGTTACAACAACCTTTTAACGCCCATTCAAATGTGACTAAATTTAAAAAATAAATTGAATTTAATGAATACATAAGTATTAATAAAATGACTGAGAGATGGTGTTTTAACACTCATTCAAATATGACTAAACCAAAAAAAATAAATTGAATTTAATGAATGCATAAGTATTAATAAAATGGCTGACAGACACTTAAAAAAACCCATTCAAATGTGGAATGAGAACAGTCATAAAGCTTCACAGAATATTTGTGCCGCCCGACATTCATGTATGGTCACCGAGTGCATGACCAAAAAACTTTGAAATGGAAACTGTATTTTATTACAATAAAAAGGTGAAAGCAACGTATTTGATTTTAATGAAAGGAATTTTGTTACAGCCATGGAATTCAGCAGTCGAAATAAGACTCTTTTCATATTCACATACGTCTTTTTCAGCGCTACAATTTGAGGTTTGTTAGCTTAGCCGTTTTGATTGTTCTGAGCTTGCGGCGTCAGAAAATGTATGCATTTATTGGAATGCATAAATTTCCACTGTTTTTCTGGGAAAACTTGTTCGCGTGGTTTCCTCGTGCTGGCTTCTCTTCTGCTCGAACCTCCCCGTGCGTACAGCTTTGGATGCCCCCTTTAATCACCATATAAATGGCTTGCCACTTGTCATAATTTTATGGTGAAGCTTCTCTGAGTTAATGTCTGATTGCTTTTACCCTATGTACTCCTGAGCTCTGTTCATGGGACCCCCCTCTTCACCTCAAATTCCTTGCTCTATGGATAAGTTATCTGTCATCAAGCACTGGAGATGCTCATACAGAACATTATCTTTTGAGATGTTTTTGTCCAGGGCCTGAAAACTGTAGATTCTATTGGGTAAGATATTGGGATTTCAGTTTTTAGTTTCTGGAGTTAAGGTGTTTAGATCAGCAGGGAAGGATTTAGTAGTGCAGACATGGATTTTTCAGAGTTCGGAAAGATTTTGAGATTGTTTCTGATTTGAATTGTGCAATTTTCTTTTGTATTTATGTTTTGGATCATATTCGGTTATGAGGATGAAGATTTAGTATTTTCATTTGTGATTTTTGTTAATTTGAAAGATGAGATGATTATTAATATATATTTTTTGATATAACAATAAAATATAGGTTTTTGAAAGGGCTCAAATTCTTTAATAAAAAGAGGGACGAGCTGGGAACACAGAATCAAGACTGAAAAGCCAAAAACTTTGCAGGGAAAGGTAGAACACTTAACAGAAACTAATACAAATCTGTTTGAGTTTGCAGTGACAACTGGCTTTTTTGAACTCTCTTAAATCATTTTTCTAGGAAATTTAATAAAATTGTTTTATGTATAAAAAAATTTCAATTCACATGATTTTAGGGAGTTTGTAAGGAAGATTGTTTTTATAAACATGTTCAGTCACAACATTCCTTAAGAGTTTGTAAGGAAGATTGTTCTGTAGTCACCTAAGATCTTCACTGAAGTTTAGAAGGATTGCCTTTCCTAAACTTGGGATTCACACATTTTTCCCTTTTATGTCCAGAAAGACCAGCTAGTTCAACCCTGAGGTGGAAAGGCCTAATCCGTTGAGCAACCCCAAGTACCAGTTGTCTTTTCCAAAGTGCCAGTTCTTCCAGCATGCACTGATAATCTTGACAGGGCCTAATGCTATATTTATCTTACTATATATATATATTTATATTTTTAAATAATTAGAGATTAAAAAATAATATCTGTAGAATGTAGAATTTTCTCAACAACGAACATGCGCTGTCATTTTGCTGTTTACAGACAGTCCCCATAAACCTGGCCAAGAAAAGGATAACCTACAGGCTTTAGGTAATTATAGTTAACTTTTATACTGCAGGCATTGGAGGAAGACGGACCTTCCAATCATTTACCCCGCTATTTCCGCCATTGAAAATAACAAATAGTGCTACATTCGTCAATTGGGTAAATCCATATTTTCTGTTCATTGGGGAAACGAAGTCGTTTCTTTAAACGGGACTATACAGAGTTTGAGGGTAAATGTGTTGGTTGCAGGGCCATGGCGATGAAGATGAAGATGAAGGTGGTTCAGCTGCATATTGTGCTATTGCTGTGTGCGTATTTGGGAGTTTGCAGGGGGAGAAATGAGACTGAGCAGGAGCTACTGCAGGTAGCATCATCTCTTAAGATGTTTGTGGACGAGCTTCCGGATATGCCCAGGCTCAAAGGTTTTGTCCTCCATGGCCAAGATTTCAAGCCTGCGGAACTTCGCATTGGAATGTTCGAGAAAAAATGGGTACATAAATATACCTCAAACTCTATCCCTCATTAAAGCCCATTCTATATTTTGTTTCAGCGCGGCTGAAAGCTATCTGTCTGCTTTCTTTTCCGTTGACAGAAATTTCACAGAGACCTTCCGGCCACGACCGTGTTTGCCTATGGAATATCGAAAGCAGGTGCCACTGTACCAGGTCCCACCATCGAAGCCCTGCAAGGCATAGAGACGTTAGTAACGTGGGAAAATCATCTGCCTTCTCGGCATATTCTGCCCTGGGACTCTTCGATTATGAGCGCCATCTCTGAAAATGGCGGTATTCCGACGGTGGTGCACCTGCACGGTGGAATTCACGAGCCTGAGAGCGACGGAAACTCACTAGCCTGGTTTACAGCCGGGTTTAACCAGACTGGCCCGGCCTGGAAGAAGACTGCATATCATTACGCCAATATTCAGCATCCAGGTAACCTGTGGTACCATGACCACGCCTTGGGGCTTACCAGAGTTAATCTCTTGTCCGGACTCTTTGGCGCTTACGTTGTTTCCAACCCCATGGTGGAAAAGCATCTCAACCTACCCACTGGTCGTCGATATGACCGTCATCTTGTCGTCTTCGACCGGAGCTTCGCCCAAGATGGATCTCTGTATATGAACAACACCGGCAACAACCCGTTGATCCATCCCCAGTGGCAGGTAACTCTCGCCTTCATACCTTTTCCATGGCTGGCTACTACACAGTAATCAGTGCCAAATATGTGAGTCCTCTGTGATGGGTATATTTTAAATTATGGGTATATTTTAAGTACAACACGCACATTATGCTATTGCAAGAATATGAACAATCCTTTAATGGAAGGGAGCTCAGATTCTTTAATTTTAATGGAAGAAAGAATAAATACTTTTAAGTTTAATGGAAGAGGTATCAGATTCTTTTAACAGTAGATAGGTTTAATGCATGTGAAATCCTGCGACACATTGCACAATGAAACCGTCAGTTTTCTTATCAGATTTGTCGCAATTGTGGAGAATTTTTAATATTAAATTGAATATTTAATAATTTTGGATTTCTGGAATGTCTGTAGAAATTGCTTCGATTAACAGAAAGATGTTTTATGTTTTGTTTGCTTCCAGCCAGAGTACTTCGGAGATGTCATAATAGTGAACGGCAAGGCTTGGCCTTTCTTGAAGGTTCAGAGACGGAAATACCGCTTCAGAATTATAAATGCAAGCAATGCTCGGTTCTACAATTTCGCGTTAAGCAACGGACTTTCTATGATCCAAATAGGCTCAGACTCTGCATATTTGCACAGACCTGTGATCATGGATTCATTGCTGCTTGGCCCCTCAGAAATTGCAGACATTCTCATCGATTTCAGCAAATCAGCCACAAATGAAACAATTCTCACAAACAGTGCAGCCTATCCTTACCCTTCCGGAGATCCAGTTGATCCAGTTGATGATCTTAACGGCAAAATAATGAAATTCATCATTGAAAACGCAGCGGTGAAGGATCCAAGCCATGTACCGAAAAGGCTGATACGATACAGTAAGCCTTCGGAGGAGAAAATAGCTCATACACGTTACATTGCCATGTACGAGTATGAAAGCGCTACAGGAGAGCCGACACATTTGTTCTTGAACGGTATGCCGTACAGTGCTCCGGCTACGGAGACTCCAAAACAGGGCACCAGTGAAATATGGCATGTAATTAATCTCACAGAGGACAACCATCCTCTTCATATTCATTTGGGTTTGTTCGTCGTGGTCAAGCAGACAAAGCTGCTGAATCTGGACGAGTTCAGTGATTGCATGAAGAAGAAAAATGATGCAGTCAAGTGCGATATAGAGAAGTATGCCAAGGGCAGAAGCTTTGCAGGGCCTCGTAATGAAAGAACTTGGAAGAATGTGTTCAAGATGCGCCCTGGATTTATGACTACCATTCTTGTCAAATTTTCTTTCATCCATTCTAACCAGTCTTATCCCTTTAATGCAACTGCTGAACCAGGCTATGTCTATCACTGTCATGTAAGTTACCAAATTTCCGTCACTTTCTGTATAACCCATATACTGAAAATGTTGTTGATGTATGTTTAGTAACTTGCTTCTGTTTGGAAATCGCAGATTCTGGATCACGAAGACAACGAGATGATGCGGCCATTAAGGATAATGTCGTAAACAGACAGAAAATAGATCCTGAATTTTATGTTTTTCTTCACTATAGTAGATAATTGATTGCTGTTGAGAAGTGGTATATCAGAGTCCTCGGTGCTTTTGTTCATTGTTCACCAGTTTGTTTGGATACTTTCATGGCTGGCCGCTTATTGAAGCACCTGCCTGGTACTATGTACAAAATCTGTATTTTCAAGTGGCACAGTGTATTCATTAATAATTCTCTCATTATTCACAGTGTACAATGGAATCATGTTTTGAACGCTCCGTATTCCTTCCAATCTTTCCATTTACCTATCAATCTTTCAACCGACCTATAAATTTATATTGAAATTTCGACCGGCCTATATTATTCATGGATTAGGGTTAAAACTCAGTCTTATATGATTAACTTTTGTCTCACTAAGACATTTGCACGTGAAAGACCCCAATAATGTTATTTAATATTCTTAAAAAGGCGAAACTATTATATGTAATTTAATTAATATTCTTAATAAAGGAGAAACTATTATATGTAATTTAATTAATATTCTTAATAAAGGATAAACTATTATATGTAATTTAAAAATTAAAAATATCATAGGAGAGAGGGTTGGATAGTGGTGTAGGATCTTATAATTAGTATAGGAATTGACAAAGTTATTGGAAAAGTTAAAAATAATTTTAAATACATATATTTAAAAGATGTCTAATTTAATATTGAAATTATTTTAAAAATAGTTAGGTGTCTTGAGAATGATATTTTTCGGCATATTTTAGCTAGATGTATTTAAGATATATGTCTAGTAGTAACATTTGCAAGATGACATATAAAATGTTGATATATCATTTTTTTGTGTTTTTATATAAATTAGTGTTTTCCTTTGCAAATAAGAAATGATTGATGCAATTATGAATCTATATTTCGTAGTAAATTTTGTCTAATAAAGTTCATTTCATCAATTAATATTTATTTTATATGTCAAATTTCTTCTTGAAAACTCGTGAATCTTGTTCTTTCTAATTCAACAAAATTTGTGAGTGGAATTCTTAGTGTTGACTAGATTGTCAATGCACCAATGAATGTTGCAACTCTAGGTGCAAGTAATAATAAGAGACAAAATTGTGGTGCGAGTGCATCTTGAAGAGCTTGACAAATTGCATGAATTATATATGATTTAATTGTTCTTTCTATTCTTTAAATTATCATGCATAATGACATGACATTTTGATCTTATAATAATGTGACATGATTATAGTAAGTGCTTTTTTTTTGCTTAGCACGTAAGGTTCCATATAGTATATTTGATATTATATCATATGGTATTAGTATTCCATTCTCTTTCATGGGATTGATGAAATTTACTGCCTTATTTGTGTAATCTTCACCTTGATATTCATTACTCCATAGAGTTTTTCTATCAAGATCTTTTCTACCCAACAAATTTAATTTTCTTACATCCATAATTTGACCATGATGTGGTCTGAGATGACCTCCCACTCAAGTTCAATTTTATTTTGATTAATAGGTAGAACATTCTCATCTTTAGAATCAATACGATTCTCACTATCATCCAAAATACTCCCATGTTTCAAATTCCATTGATTATAATTGAATGAACTCCTAATTTGATGTAATTGTAGTATCATCAAGTCTAATATTTGTTTGTATATTGTGAAATGGATTGTAAAGGAATAATTCTAACCAACAAAATTGAACCCATTTTTTGATTGGTGTATAGTATGGTGATAAATATTGGAAATACTCTCACAATAGCTACCATAGTCCTCACCTCCCATTTGTTATCTCATCTTTGCTTGAATTATATGTCTAAGTCCTAGTTGCATCTACAAGTGAAACACTTTCCATTGCATATGGTCCATCCAAATATCCTTCAATAAAATGATTTTGGCAACTTTTATCATCATGTTCTTCATTTTTTTGTTACTAGATTGAAAATTTCTCTTGAAATATTTAATGTGAAAAAAAATCTACTACTTTATACCAATGATAACTCCAATAACATATAACATGTTTCTCGTGTTCTAATATCTCTAAAAGAACCTGTTTTCAATCTACATTTTCTCTCCATGTACTTGAAATATGTAATGTTTATGTATATTTACTTAGTCATCATTTATTCAAAGTTCATATATTTTATCTCTTGTATCTAGTTATTCAAATACTTTTGATTTGTCTAAGATGCAATAGTCATGGTGAATTTTATCTAAAAAAAACTAAATTTTTAGTTTTTATATAAGCATTTTAATCATTTCTTGGTACAGAATTATATTTAAATGTTTGAACATCTTACCTACAAACCATCCTTCCCTTTTTTCTCAAATCAAAGCACCATCTTTACACATTATATGAGATTCAACACAATTGAGTAACTCTTTATAATTGTTTTGCAAGCATATTTGATTATGTTGTATATTTTAAAGACGCGTGTAATTTTTGTAAGACTTATTATTGATAATATTACATAATTTAATAGTTAAAAAACACTATTTTAAGTATATTATAATTTTGAATAACATTGAAATAAGAATTAAAATCATACATGTATATTTTATTGATGTGGATCTCCTTATGGATTCTATGCATGAATAGTAGAGTCAAAGTATTTATGAGCATTTTGTATTTCATAATAATTTCTTCAATCGATGTTGTCTATGTTTGGTGCTCCCTCTAACCATATGAATCCATGTACTGAACCTTCATGCTGTCATTCATATTTATACCAATAATATTTTATTTTCATTGGACCCTTTTGTAATTACTCTTTTGAGACATTATATATTGTAGGTGTATTCAATATGCAACAATATGAGGATAGTTAATAATTTTTTTGTCTCCAATTTTATGCTTTTTGTGGATTAGTTGGTTGTGTTAGTGGCATTAGAGCATGCAAATCAAGCCAACACATATCTATTGCACTCAAAATACAATGATTATTGGAATTCCAATTTGATGCAAGAGGCAAGTTAATTTAGCTCACATTTTGACCAATAAGACCTTGTACCCCTTAGTGTAGTACCAAAAAAATAAAAAAATAAACTAGATGTGAGTGGAGGATGCTCTCCATATGCTCTTGTAACTCATTAAAGGTGATTGAGATGTATTGAAAACTCTTTTCAACAAACATAGCTAATGAATTTTGTGCACAATGTCTCATAATAATATTCATGTAATATTTAAATCATGGGGATTGTCTAAATTGGTGATCTCTATATTAAAAAAAATTAAAAAAATTGTATAGATGGACTCTACTTAATCATGCTTCTAACCAATTACATTTCCCATTTTTAAAAAGTGTTAGGAAAGCCCTATCAAGTAATCATTCAGTGACATACTCATTTATTGAAGATGCTCTAGTTCTTGGCCAATCAATTAATGATCTAGGATCTACATTAGGATTATTTATCTATTCATGCATTAGTTTCATCTCTCCTAGGGAATTTGGTGGTTTAGAGGCTATTGATGTCACATGATCAATGGTGTTTCCTTCATTAATACTCATTGTTGTCCACATGGAAAAAGTTCAATTGGTTAAAAATAATTCCATTTGAATTGGATGTAAGTGAACACTAAGTACATTTCATCAATTGGAACATATTTATAGAACTTTTCATGTTTTATTTTATAGTTAAGTTCTTTATGGGTAAGTGCAGGAAGATGGGGGGCCAAAAAGGGGTCATAAGTGGCCATTTTTTTCTTTTCTTTTCTGAAATCAAGAAATATTGACATTGGATGTGAAATTGAGGATAGTTACACTCAAAAAATTTAGATGAAATAGAAACAAGGATCATAGTGCTCTGAGTCTACTTTCTAAACTACTATTTTTTTAAAAAATGGTAGAGATTAAATGGTTTGAGAAAGGGAGCCACACAAATTGGTGTTGTTTTTGTCAAAAAAAATAACATAGCGTCTGTTGTGGCTTCCTCAAAAGGTTAACTTTTTTTTGGTATTTTTAAAATTGCTTTAGTGTGAAATTAGCTAACATCATGTAGTTTATGCCTGATTTTTTTGATAGTTTTTTAATGAATATATGATTTTTTACTAATTTTCAAAGTGAACACATCTTGAAAAACAAAATTTTGGTTATGACACTCCTATAATTTTTGAAAACTAATCAAAAATCATTTTTTTTCTTTTGAATATGTGTAGAATGGAGTCTAGTTTATAAAAAAATGTAATTTATTTGAAATTTCAATAAACAGTTAAAAATGGATTTAAAAATACCAAACATTGGTTTTGACAAAAAACAAACACACAAACAAAATAAATTAAAGATGAAAGCCTTAACATATTCAAAATGTGAAAAAATTTACATTGATAAATAGCTAAGAGAGAGCCTAACATTACCCAAGTATTCGATTTACTCGACCTTGAAACATGTACAAACCTAACAGGTGCCACAAACGAGATTATGTCAAATTTTGTAGAATATGAAAAAAACACATCTTTGGAGGTTGGGAAGGCACTCCAAGCCTTTGGTTTGGAAATCCAAAGCAAATCCAAGCCTAAGGCTTAGGGATTTCCAAAGCAAGAAATAACACGCTCATGTTATAACGTGATTGCTTTATTTAACAATTTTAACATGTTTTAATTATTTTTGCCTTTTCCTTCCCAAAGTGAGACATAACATGAGCGAGTTCTAATATGTTTGTGTTAAGTCTCACTTGAAATAATTTTTGTGCAAGTTTTTTAAATTTATGTTTGATGTATGTATGTTTGTATATATATTTTAATGCACATATGTATGTTTGTGTGCTTAAATGTTTATGTATGTATGTATGTGTTCCTATATGTATGTATGTATGTATTCCTAGGTGTATGTACCTATGTATTATGAATTTATGCTTGTATGTATGCATGCATGCCTATATGTATGTATGTATGTATGTATGTATGTATGTATGTATGCGTGTATGCTTGTATGTATGTATGTATGTATTTATGTATATGTATGCATGTATGCTTGCCTATGTAGGAGTTTATGGTGAACTCCTCAAACACCCCAGGATCACTTGCAAAACAAAATAACTTCCACAAGAGAGAAATGGCAGAAATATTATGCTATCATTAAGATGTAAGAATGCCAAACTCAATATGGAAAAGTACATATGAAACCTTGCTTATATAGGCAAGGTTGAGATGTAGTATGTAATATGACGTTGACATGTGTCATAATCTTATGACATGTGAAAACTAACTACCTACCTAAGAAATGATGCTAGATAAGATACAAATTCTAGAAAAGACAACTCATCCTTCTAGAAGGAATCTTATATCCTAAGAAAACATGTGAACCTATCACTTAGTAAATGATACCTAGGAATATAATTAAATGTCTAAGTAACTTATGTAAGTGTAATTGAATAATTAATTACACCAACACCCCCCCATAAGTGCAACTTAGGGAGAAGATTATTATGCAAACTATGCAAAGACTATGACTATGGGTCTTGGCTATGAGGCCATGCTAGTTACCCATTTAAAATGCAAATGGAAACGATGCAATCAATCTCTCACAAGTGGAGAGAAGGAGTAACCCAATGGGACAAAAATCCACTCCAAAAGAGAGAAAACAAAACAAAACAAACATGATATATGGAGGACTCAATAATACCCCCAAGGACTACATCCATCATGTATATACAATCAATGACCTCCCCATAAGAGGGAAATAAAGAGAATGGATATCCCCCCAATGATGAATAATTACTTGTAAATATGGTTAATGTTTGAAGACAAAACATAATCCAATGCCTACAAACAATGTTTCTCCCCTTGGGAAGAAGGTACACCAAGTACAACTGTAAGAATGCTTCCCATTCTAGATATGAATTGGTAGGAAGAGGAATCCATATGTAAGTAGATTGTGTCTCTGAAATTTCTCATGTGTTGCCAAGTTCTTAGATGATGAAGATGATGCCACAATCTAATCAGGTACATGCCTAATCACAAAATACTATGAAAAATAAGGAACAAGTGCAAACTGATCTTAGACAAACTTTGAAGACAAACATGAAGTGATAATAGTGGATCCATGACTATCGCCAAATAGGAGAGATAAACCCTCAAATTCGTCTTCCAAATCTACAATGTGAGACTCCACAAATAAGGAAGAAATGTCTATCAAATAGGAATCCCAATCAGGAAGACTACCAGATACTTGTTGCAATGAATCATTGGTAGTACTCAATGAATCATCAACAAAAGATGAAGATGTGATATCAATTGGAGAAGTAGGAGCTATAGGAGAAGTCTCTAGATCATCAAGAAACTCAAGTTCTGCATCATATTCAAACTCCTCTAAGGTCTCATCATCATAGGTTATGTTGTCAACATCATCAAGTGGAATGAGGAAATATGAAGCAAGATCATCTAGGAATGGAGGCTTGTGTGGATCTCCAAAAATCTCCCAAACTTTGGTCCAAAATGTGCGTGGGCATGACATGTTAGAGAAGACTTGATGATAGGTCTCACTGAAAATGCTTGCACTGAAAGTAGAACCAATCAATCCTATGATATATGATCATTCTTATTACCCCAAATTGATTTCTTATATGTTGTTTCTATTTCAGGAATGAGTCCATAAAGATGTGGCAAAATTTCTAGCCACTTACAATGTGTGATTATGCCTTTTTTCCATGAATCATAATTATCCCTAGTCAGAACTATTACAGAAGGATGAGTTGCATAACCCATGATTACAATGATAATACACTTCTCAATTGATACAATATGATTTCAACATATACAATATAGCTGAAATGAAGTACAATTATCAAAACAACATCCTCCCAACTACCAAAATATCCAAGTATGCTTTAGTAGACCCACTGGGAAAAATTTGAAATCACAAATACTTGGATAGAAATAGGAAAAGTGCATGGATGCACTACAACAAAATAGAAAATTAGCGCCTAAAATTTGAGTTCATGAATTAAGAACTTCTACTGGCGCAAAACTCGGTGCAAAATGGTATGTTTGCTTCGGTGCCAGATTTAGCACTGAGTTTAGCATTGGGTTTAGCGCCAGATTTAGCATTGGATTTAGCGCCGTATTTAGCGCCTTTTTTTTGTTGCTTCTAGTTTGGCTTTTGATTTTGCTTTTGGTTTTTCTTCTTGTGTTTCTTCCACGGTTGCTTCCAGTTTTGCTTCTAGTTTTGCTTCTAGGTTTACCTCTGGTTTTGCTTCCAGTTTTGCTTCCAGATTTGCTTCCGATTTTGCTTCCAATTTTGCTTCTAGTTTTGCTTCCAATTTTGCTTTTGATTTTACTTCTAGTTTTGCTTCCAAGATTGCTTCTAGTTTGCTTCTAATTTGGCTTCCATTGTTGCTTCCTTTTCCGCTTCTAAAAATGCTTCTTGTTTTGCTTCCATTTATTAATTTAATATGTTTTATTTCAATTTAATTAGTTAAATATATCACGCCTCTTTAATAACTCATATGATTATAGAGTAAGTAAATTAAATAATATGTTTTATTTCAATTTAATTAATTAAATATACATGCCTCTTAAATAACTCATATGATTATAGAGTAAGTAATTTAATTATTTAACTCATATGATTAAATAACAAGATAATTATTGATAACATGATCATTGAGTGTTGGTGGTTCTTTCACCTTCTGGGCTCGGTCTTGGTTGAGATTGGTTTGGTTCATCTGCATCTGCATTTGTTGGTGCTCCTTTGTGATGGACCTGATAGGTGTTGGGGTCCTATGGTCCTGTGGAGGATGGTGTTGGTGGTCCCTATTCGTATAGGGCTCTTTGACCGACTGGTGATTTCTGTGTTGGCTCTAGTCTATTTCATGAAGGGCGTTAGCCCTAGTTTGGTTTATGGGGTGGGCCATCTGATGGTCTGGTGGCATTGTTGGTGGGTTTTGAAGCCCGTTTGGTCTACAATGGTTGTGCTAGGTGGCGTTGTGCTAGCTTGGTGGTTGATGGTTGTATTGGGGGAATGCTATTTAGTGCCCCCTTTAGTTGTTCTTGGTTTGGATTGCTGCAGAGTTTTCTTTTGCAATGTGCTAGTTCTGTTTCATGTGGTTGAAGATGGTGATAGTGTGGAGGTGGGCCCTTGCCCTGTTCTGCTTTGGGGTGGTTGGTGCTATGTGATGATTTCCTGGTTGGTGGTTGTCGTTGGTGCTTCAGCTATTGATGGAGCGGCTGGCTATATGGAGGTTTGGCTTGGTTATGTTATGGGCTGGAAGGATTTTTCTGTTCTTCCTATTGGTTCTTTCACTTGGCTGCCATGGGAGGAGTTGTGGGCCTGCTCTACTGACATTCCTATTGGCTTCCTATCTCCATAATCATGGTATTCTATTGAGGTGGAGTTGGTGATTGTGTTGGTTTGATGGGAAGTGGATTCCTATTGAGGTAGATGGTGATTTCTTGGTTGTGTGGTTCTATTGGTAGGCTTGGTCCCCACCTCTTCCTCTCTTAAAGAGGGGAGCCCCAACCTATTGAGGTGGCCTTGGGGGTGGTGTTTGGGTGGTTGTTGCCTTTGGAGGTACGTCTCTCTATTGCGAATGATGTTTCTTGCCCTTTTATGGTGGAGAATTTTTCTGTTCTTGGTTTATCTTTTTTGAGTGGAAGATCTATTGCAGGTTTGCTATTTTACTATAGATGGTTTGTGGCCTTTCGTGTGGAAGGTCTGTTACTATCCTGCGGTTGCAGGGTGTTGGTCTTAGGTGTTCGGTTGCTCCTGGTTTCGTACCAGGAATGGGTTGTAAGTCTGTTGATGGTTTGGAGTATTTTGGGTCCTTGGTTTCCTTTCACTCTTGATTATTTGTGATCAGGTGTTGGTTCCTTTGCTGTCACTGCGGTGATTTTTGGTTCTCGATGGCCCATAGGGCCTTGTTTTGAAGGGTCTACACCCTTGTTTTGTTGTTCTTCTCATTGTCTTGGTTGTTGGCCCACAGGGCTTTGTACTAAAGGGACAACACCCTTGATTTTCCACTTTTAATTTCAAAAACATGATCATCATTTATAATTAAAACAAGTGAGTCAAATATGCCACTAGATTAATAACATGTCAGAATGATACATGTCCAACAGTTGACATAAGTCAAAATGACACATGTACAAATGATATAAGTAAAAATGATAAATTATATAACTCAAAATGATACATGTCCAAATGATATATTTCAAAATGATACATGTCAAAATGACTCAATAATATGGTACTGTAGGCCATGAAAATGATACATATGATAGTAACCATGAAAAGAGGCATCATAATGATATATCAACAATGATCCATGATGCGGTCTATATGATCATGAATGTCACTGGCTACTACCAACAATTGCCTCATCATCATCATTATCACCATCATGATCATCATTGTCATCATCATCATCATCATCATCATCATCATCATCATCATCAGCCTCAGTGTCTTTTGTATCCGTGCCATCATCATCCTCTTCCATGTGATCTGTACCAGAACCAACATATTCTGGATCTATATATCACGAGGATCATCTTGATCTTCCGGAAGACCCGTGTTCTACAAAAAAACATTTAAAATGAAAAGTTATTATTTATTCCATGCAATAATTTATTTTTCTATTATATATCTAATATTACAACATGTGAAATGAAACCATAATCATATTACATCATATCAAAGTGCACATACCATAATAAAATTTCATAAAAGTTACAACTAATATGTAATTCCAATGATGTAAAACATGCAACAATTCTAATAAACATTAGTAAAATATGCCAGCATTTGGTGGAAGAGGAAGAAAGATGACTGGAACTCTAGAGGCCCACCATAATGGATTTCAGTATTCAACCATGAGAGCAGAAGAGATCTGATATCATGTATCAAAACATTAAGTATGCATTCTTCTAGCCAACGGAGAAGGAGATGATTACTTTGCTTCATTTTCATTTGCATAACCCTATCATGGTGTGAACCAAGAAGACCAAGGATGTCCAGTTTTATGTGGAGGTAATGGATGTGGTCCAAAATTTAGGAGGGGCAAGAAGGTCAATGTATGATCATGATGAAATTGAGGAAGAACAACAAGAGAGGGATAGGAAAAATAAAATCAATGCAGAGTTTCAAGGATTTGTCAAGCGAGTAATAGAGCTATGGGAGTAGCCTCATCTAAAAGATTTTGAACTAGATTTTGATATACCATTTAGAGAGCTTGGTTTTCATGGAGTTCCTTTCAAAGTGTCTTGATGCAGTGCTAGGAGGATCACAAATCAAATCATCATTCACTTCACAAAAAACACTTGATTCCACACAACTAATCTGAGATTAAGGTATACAACTACTTGTAGTTTCCTCAAAACACATTTGACATCACCAAAACAATGAACTCAAACTCAAACTTGTAGATTGCTAAGCTTGTCAATTTGGACACTCAACACCAAAATGATAATTCAGACTTCCAACATGGATCCAATACCATTCAAGACACTCAACAGATGTAAATATATCAAAAACAACAAACTTCATCAGCAGATCCTTACATTAATGAATCAATACTCTAAACCCTTACCATTCCAACTCCTTACTTGTTTCACGAGGGTTTTTTGAAAATACATACCCCAAGTCCATTTCCCCCCTTCCAATGCCACAAAAATGTGTTATTATACCTGAAAAAACATATTATACTCTTTCCCATCCTTTGTTCATGATAATTCATCAATCACCATTCAAAAAAAACCTCATTTTCCATTCCTAAATATCACTGTCAATAGGCTGCCCTGTCTATTCAATCAATAAACAAAATATTCAAACCTATGAACTCACAAAACCCTAATTAGAGAAGGCTCACAATACCATTAAAATCCCCTTATAAAAAATGAGAATCAAGAAAACTTCACTCACCATAATCAAATTCCTCAAAACAACTTCGTACACAGTCACTTTTCCAAATTTTGCCCAAAATATAGACCTAGAGCTTCATGATTTCATATGCTAACCACCATAATTGAGTATAAGCCTTTAGAACATGAAATAATGTGCTAATATGAACCTTATCACCAAAAATCAGGAGTTTCCACCGTACAAATCAAGAGAAACACATTTTTCTTTGTATACAAACCCCAAAAACCCTATGTTCAGGATAGTGTTTAGAAATTGGATTGTTTGACCCTTTAAATGGCATTATAAAAATTACTGGTAAAAAGAAAGTTTGTCCATGACATCAAGAAATTTCCATCCATCTAGGTTTCAGGTCCGTACAGGTCTGTACAAGGTTGTACTAACATGTTTTCTGACTGCAATTTCTGGAAAATGTTTTCTGGACTAGCTATCTTCACCAAAAACACAATAAATTTCACATTTCTCAATGAAATTAAATGAAGAAAAGCCAAAATAAAGTAGATTAAACATTATTTCAATCCCATGTGATCTTAGGCCATGAAATGGTCCATACAAACCGTACCATGCATTAGAACAGAAGGAAGGAATTGGAAAAATAGTGAAAATATGATTTCTTCATTACAAATCTTCAATTTTCTCTTCCACCACCCTTACAAATGACTCACAATTCCTTATTAAAGGCTCTCCAACTTCTCTAACTGCCTAAAACTATTCAAATAAATTCTATGACCCTTCAACTTCCATTATTTGTCAAGTTTTTACATTGCGACAACTTTTTTTTTGCACTTTTTGACAATTTTTTCAATATGGAACAACTTTGAACATTATTTGACAAATGACTTAAAATATAACTTCCTAAGAACTTAAAAAATCTAAAATCATTTGATAAACCTTATTAAATGAACCCCTATCACTCTTTAAACATTTATTACATTTTGGCCTCATGGAGTCAAGAAATCAAGCAGGTGCTCCTGCACCACATCTGCTTTTATTGTTCCTACGGTAAACTGTTTGATAGAGTTGGTGGAATTAACTTTCTTAGTAATCACTATTCGGAGATTGATATTGTTAACCTTGAGAGAGTAAGACTTGGGAAAAAGGAATTTGATATGGCTATTATTTTCATCCTATACAACCATTGCAAGAAAAGTTAAGCTAGCATCAAATAACCAACAATTTTGAAAATAACATGAAAAATTTTAGTTGCTGCTATGTCTGGAATAAAATAAAAGGAAACAATGTTCCTTCCAGTGGCTTGATGATTGCAAATGAGGATTCATGATGAAATTCAATCTTACTGGGTTAAAATCATTTTTTTTTTGATGAAATAGATCAATATATAGAACTTAAATGGAAATAGATACAACCTATCCTCATGTTGGTACCCATACGAAACTCATCTATTATGCTCCCTTTTGTCATCATTTTAATTTTGATCTTGTATCCATCCAATCAGTTGTGGTTCTCATAGTCAATTTTTTAAGTCATCTTGTCATTGTCTTTTCTTTGCTAAGATAGAGAGAAGTGATCATCAACAAGTCTGATAAAAGATGGCATTTAAATAATAGTATGCAAGAGAAGAAAAAAATGAAGTTCTCGGTTGGTGTTGACTACGATGAAAGAAAGAGGACTATGGAATGGCTAAGGCATGAGGTTTGAATCAGAAATACTCTTTTCCCTTGGCACATATTTTTTTGGCCCAACCATGGAGTTAGTTCGCCTAATTAGCAACAATAGCAAGGGTCTAAGTGAATTCTTCCAAAGAAGTAAAAATAGAAAGTTAGGGCACATTTTTGTGTGGTTGAAACCAAAGAAAACTAAGCTCCAATTCCAAAAAAGGGCAGATTGATTAGTGATTGATGTGAAACTTGATAAGAATTATATTTGTTAAAGGGTGCTCACTTTAGAGGTGGCAATGCCACTAGCCTCCTCCATTTAGCAAGTTTTAAGGTGGAAAAGTGATAGATGATCTTCACCCAACACTAAAGGGCTAAAGGTGCACTATTTTAGAGGAAAACCCTAATAAATCTTAACCTTCAACATCAAAACCATGGAAAATGCATTAACCCATGCCTATGTATGAGATCAAGCCTTTGAGTGAAGTATGATACACATCTTGGTGGATTTAACCACTATAAATATCCATCGAATCATATGAAAGAGTGACAGTAAGTTAATAAAAAATTTCTCAAATTAAGTAATTGTGCTTTTAGAGAGAAAAAACCACCATTCATCTCTGCTTCATCATAAGAAACATTGCAATTACATTAGTAATCAAAACTCAGCTAAAAGGGGAAAAAATGAAGATATCTCACTCAAAACTCAATATTAGAACCTCCCACTTGATTCAAATGAAAGCAAACACATTCCATCACCCTTGGGCCGTGGCACTTCTGTATGAATGCAAAATTCAGCCTGTAGCAGTAGATTTCTTGAAAACATAGAATTTATGCAAAGAAACTAATAGATTTTGTGGTACTTCTTTCAAAATGAAAATTTCCAACCCCCATCACGAGGTGTACATGTATTTTAATTTTTTTTCAATCCAAAATTAAATCCCCAAACCAACCAACCACTTTTCAAACCCCAACTAACTGTTGGCCTTTACAAATTTTGCATTTTTGCAAGTTTATTGTTGACATAAAGTGAGGATTTTGCAATTGGGTGTTTTAGAAAGTGTTTCTCTTGAAGGGGAAGGTGGATTATGAGGTTTTGAAACTTGATAAGTGGCTGAACAGTAGAAAATTAGAGGGGAAGCATGTTTTAAGAGTAGTTTCTTTGAAAAATAGGTCAAAATTGGCCTTGTAGGATAGCGGTGAAGTCCAAATTTGAAGAGGTTGTACCAAAGTTACCATAACTAGTTTTGAGATATGTTTTAGAAGGCCCAAATGGGTCCTAGAATATGGTTTTGGTTTTGGGAGATTCAATTTGATGTTGAAGATTTACTTGATTTCAATTATATGGACTACTATAAGAGTTTAAGTCCTCGAATGCAAGAATTTATGAATATGATGAAATAGAGTTTTCTGAGTGCTTTGTTGATTTCAACCTGTCAAATAAATGATTTTAAGGTGTACTAGAGGTCAGATGGGAGTTGGAATCAAGTTTTGGTGGTTTGGAGTCTTTTTGGCCTTGTGAAATCAAGGTACAGTGAAGAGAATTTGGGTAAAGTTTGTGTCAAACAAGAGAATTTGAGTTTGGTTGATTTGAAGACCTCCCTTGCATTGCATCAAACTTTTTCAAGCTTTGTATTGATGCTTGTTATTCAGTAAGTGGTAGCTTTGTTTATCACTTGACACTTTTTTTTGGAGTCATGTGCTGTTCAATTTGTTTAACACTCCCTTGTTGATGTAAAATTACTGGTCTCTACAGTAGCCAAAAGTAAGCATTCATTTTTTTTCCCTTCAAATTTTGATTTCAATGTAATATTGGTCTTTGTTTTAGCTAGTAGGAAGTTGTGTTTGTTTGTTTGTTTGTTTGTGCTTGATAGTTTATCCTCTATTATATTTGAAAATATCACTACAAAGCTTCACTATTAACAATTTGGTGTATGCATTTGAGAGAAAAAACAGTCATTTAGTGATTTCCATTTAGGATAAAAAATATAATAAAGAAAAGTTTACACTCTATTCTTTTTGGAAATAGAAAAAATATTCTAGAGAGGCCACGACCAAGCTATCACCGGGAAAGAGAAAAAATGCAGAAATAAAAAAATCTTTCATCGTTTGATCAAACCAAATATGGAGAGTATGATTTGTTTCATTTCTTTTGCTAGTGAGCTAAGTCTAGAGAAGCTAAGCCAAGATAGAAGGGTTTCAAAATAAGGATGCATGATAGAAAAAAAAACCCATTCATTTGTATCTATTGAGTCCAAATTGAGCTTGTTTTGATAGAAAACATAGGTAACATATAGAGAAATTGAATATAGAAACTTACTCAACTTCTTTTTGTTCGAAGAAATTTGAGCTCCATAAGTGATTTGATATCAGTGTCAAGACAAGCAAGGCTTCGATAGAGTAAAGCAAGAGAAAAATGCATGAGAATCCAAGAAGAAACGTCTTTGAAAACACATTCAGATAAGTGGAAACAAATGATGAACCATGAAAGCTTTACCTGATTTGGCCTCAACATAAATTTCTATGAAGAAAACTCTCAAAAGCAGTGAGAAAATCAACATAGACTCCTTCAAAAAGCTCAAGGTTTTAAACCCTAATGATGGCGGCATGTGCAGGGCAAGGGAGCTCGAAAAAACCAAGTGAAAATGAGAGTTGAAAATTAGGGCTTGGGTATTTTGTTCTAACTCATCATGGCAACAAAAATATTCATGTGAAAAAACTCCCACACAATCACGTATAGTGTATATGTTTAATCATTGAATCTTTTAATATTCAAACAAATTTAGAAAACAAAATACATATATTTTATAATAAAAAATTACTATTATTTATTAAATTTATTAATTTGTATGTTCAATTAATAATTAAAAACTGTTGATGTTATTTTATATAAAATAACAATATGAAAAATATCTTTAACAATTATTAATTTTAATTTTAAAATATATATAGAAAAATATTTATTTAAATAAAACTAAAATGAATATGAATTAAATATATAATTTAATCATTAAATTATGATTTCAATTATTATAATTTAAAAAAATCGTGTGATTGTGATATTACATTAGGTTCCTTGTGCCCTAAGATTTTTTTAATTAAATAGATCTGCCTTTTGCATTTCTTCCAAACCATTCATATTATTATTGTGAAAAATAAATTCTAAATAATGATTAATATTCAACATATAAATTTTATTATTATTTATTTATTTTATAATATGTTACAAATTAAATATTACAATTTTTAATTGAAAAGAAGATAAAAATGTCATTTAATTTAAATGCTATTATTCTCAAATTTAAGATCATACTATTATCTTCATATTATCCTTTAAAAGCAATTTTTTATCCTTTACTCAAAATTTTTAAACATGGGAAAATTTGTAGATAATTGAATGCAAAAATGAGGTGTATTATGCCATAAAATGTACAAAAGGGATATAGTTGAATTTTTAGGCCCTTGTAGTCACACCAAGGGACGTATAGGGTTGAGGGTTTAAGGGTTGAGGGATTAAGGGTTGAGGGTTAAGGGATTAAGGTAGATAGTTTATTGGGGTTTAAGGGTTGAGGGTTGAGGGTAGAGGGTAGAGGTTGGTTTAAGGGTTTAGGGTTTAAGGGCCGAGGGTTGAGGGTTTAGGGTTTAGTGTTGAGTGTTTAAGGGTTTAAGGGTTGATGGTTTAGGGTTGAGGGATTAGGGTATAGAGGGAGGGATGTATGGAGCAAGAGATGGAGGGAGAAGTGAGATAGAAAGGAGAGTAGAAGAGGAGGGAGGGACAAAGATATATGAGGGTTGAGGATCCAATGTATAGGGTAGAGGGTTGAGAATTGAGGGTATAGAGTTGAGGACCTATAGGGTTGAATATGGTTTAGGGTATTGGGTTGAGGTTATAGGGTTGAGGGATTAGGGTTGAGGGTAGAGAGTAGAAGGTTTAAGGGTTTAGGGTTTAGGGTTTAAGGGTTTAGGGTTGATGGTTAAGGGTTGAGGGTAGATCGTTTAGGGTATAAGTTTGAGGGTATATGGTTGAAGGATTAGGGTTGAGGGTCCAATGTATAGGGTAGAGGGTATAGGGGTTGAGGGATTAAGGTAGAGAGGGAGGGATGGATGGAGCGAGAGATGGAGGGAGAAGTGAGATAGAGAGAATATTAGAAGAGGAGGGAGGGACATAGACATATGAGGGTTGATGATGCAATGTATAGGATAGAGGGTTGAGAATTGAGGGTATATAGTGTAGAGGACCTATAGGGTTGATGGTTTAGGGTATTGGGTTGAGGGTATAGGGTTGAGGGATTAGGGTTGAGGGTAGAGGGTAGAAGGTTTAAGGGTTTAGGGTTTATGGTTTAAGGGTTTAGGGTTGATGGTTAAGGGTTGAGGGTAGAGCATTTAGGGTATAGGTTTGACTAGGGTATATTGTTGAAGGATTAGGGTTGAGAGTAGAGGGTAGAGGGTAGAGGGTTGAGATTTTAAGGGTTGAGGGATTAAGGGTTGAGGGTTGAGGGATTAGGGTAGAGAGTTTACTTGGGTTTAAGGGTTTAAGGGTTGAGGGTTGATGGTAGATGGTGTTAGGTACTTGAGGGTAGAGGGTAGAGGCCAGTTTAGAGTTGAGGACCTATAGCATTGATGGTTAAGGGTATTGGGTTGAGGGTATAGGGTTGATGGATCAGGGTTGAGGGTAGAGGGTAGAAGGTTTAAGGGTTTAGGGTTTAGGTTTAAAGGTTTAGGGTTGATGGTTAAGGGTTGAGGGTAGAGCATTTAGGGTATAGGTTTGAGGGTATATGGTTGAAGGATTAGGGTTGAGGGTCTAATGTATAGGGTAGAGGGTATAGGGGTTAGGGTTTAGGGCTTAAGGTTGAGGGTTGAGGGATTAGGGTTGAGGGTTGAGGGTTGAGGGATCTTTAGATGCAAGTGAAATGTAGGCAAGCAATTGAAGGCCAATGAATATTGGGGAAGTATTTTTTGTTCTAAAACCCCTAATCCCTACTAGATCAGAACAATTAGGCACTAAACCCGACGCTAAATTTGGTGCTAAACCTAGTGCTAAACCCAACACTAAACTTGGCACTAAACCTGGTGCTAAACTTGGAGCTAAAACCAAAGCTAAACTCGGTGCTAAACTTGGAGCTAAACCTAGAGCTAAACCCGACGCTAATTAGCGCCTGATTTAGCACCTACTTGTTCTGATTGGTGCAAAAAATTCCAAAAATGGCACCATATCGATAAATAGCGTTAAAATTTTCAAAAAATTGGAGAAAAATACATTAAAACAGTGGGTGGAAGAAAAAATAGAGCAAAAAAGGGAGCTAATCACAGGGAATTGTTGTAGTGATGGTTGGATAGATCTCTTCAATACCTTCCCAACACCGCAAGAATTGCAAAAATCAAAGATCATGACAAGAAGTTATTAGATTGGGAGCCAAAAATTAATATCTAACTTCAATCAGAAAAATCAGGTATCAAACAACAAAATTTCTAAAAAATAGATGCACCACTAAAAAACTGAGACTTCCAGCTTTCCGACGATAGTTTGTTTGCCAAAAACAAACATTGTGGCCAAAAGTTATGAATTTTTCAAAAAAACTGAATTTAGCCTACATGAAATAGGTTTTCTAGCAAAAAAGTTTACTTCAGATTTGATTTCTAAAAAAATCTACTCACTTTTTGTTGACAATAACAAAAAATAAAAAATATTTTGAAACTAGAAACATAACCCAAAAATCATTTTTTGAACTAGCAAGCAAAAGATGAAAAAATGAATTTTTTTAACCTTTAGCCAAGAGAAAAATGATGTGTGATGATTTTTGTATAGAAATTTTCTTTAGATCTATGCAAGATATCAAAAAACTAAAAGACACATAGTTGAGATTTTGACCTTGGCTACAAAACCCAGAAATCATTTTTCTCAAAAATGAGTGGAAGTTAGATTTATAAAGCAAAAAGCAAGATGACTCCAATAAAAATGGTTGGATCAAACCCTTGCAGATTTGACAAAATATGTCATATTTTGATGAAACAAAAGCTGATCTTGACTTTCTTTGATGCCTTGGATTTAATGGCGAGGCTCTCAAGACCTCAACTCACATCCAACAAAACTTTCACGCCAAAATTGGTCCCTCAAATTTGGGAAGAAGTCTACAACACTAATATTTGATACCATGTAGGAGTTTATGGTGAACTCCTCAAACACCCCAGGATTACTTGCAAAACAAAATAACTTCCACAAGAGAGAAATGGTAGAAGCATTATTCTATCATTAAGATGCAAGAATGCCAAATTGAATATGACAAAGTACATATGAAGCGTTGCTTATATAGGAAAAGTTGAGATGTAGTATGTAATATGATGTTGACATGTGTCGTAATATTATGACATGTGACAACTAACTAACTACCTAGGAAATGATGCTAGATAGGATAAGACTTCTAGAAAAGATAACTAATCCTTCTAGAAGGAACCTTATATCCTAAGCAAACATGTGAACCTATCACTTAGTAAATGATACCTATATAGGAATATAATTAAATGCTTAAGTAAACTTATGTAAGTGTAATTAAATAATTAATTACACCAACAACCTCTATTTATGTATGTATGCCTGGATGTATGTACATATGTATGTATGAATTTATGCTTATATATATGTATGCATGTATGTATGTATGTATGCTTGTATGTACGAATGTATGTAAGGGTTTTTGGTTTAGGTTACATAAGGGTGAGGTTATAGGGTATAGGGATGATGGTTAAGGTTGTAGGGTTTATGGATAAGGTTTAGGGTTGAGGGTTAAAGGATAGGGTTTAGGGTTGAGGGTTAAGGGATTATGGTTTAAGGGTTGAGGGTTTAAGGGTTAAGGGCTTAGGTTTTAAGGGTTGAGGGTATAGGATAGAGAGGCGGTGGGAGGAATAGATGTAGGGAGAGACCTGGGAGAGAGAGAGAGAGAGAGTTATCTAGTTAGGATGGGAGGTAGAGACCTAAGAGAGAGGGAGTTATATAGTTAGGCTGGGAGGGAGAGACCTAGGAGAGAGAGAGAGGGAGTTATCTATTTAGGCTAGGAGGGAGAGACCTGAGAGAGAGAAGGGGGTTGGAGGGATAGAGGGAGGGAGCATCCTTAGAGAGAAAAGGATGGAAGAAGGGATAGACAGAGAGGGGATAGATGGAGGGAAGGATGGAAAGATATAGAGAAAGAGGGAGGGGGGACAGAGTGAGGGAGGGAGAGACCTAAGAGAGAGAGAGGGGGTGGGAGAGATAGAGGTAGGGAGGTATGGAGGGATGTATAGAGGAGGATAGAGAGAGGTAGTGAGAGATGTTGGAACAAAACAATCTACTAAGAGGGGGGTGAATCAATAGATCAATTAAAACTAATTCCTTTTAGCCCTTTGTGAAGATTAACTAAAAAGTAGAGAGATAAACACAAACACACATAAAATCCCATAACACATGATCTAATTTTCTAATCTAGCCTCACAATGCAAATGTTTTGTTACAATGTGTATACAACTAAAAATGGTCATCACCTTTAATTAATTAAATACTAGCTATTTGATTAATATTTCAACTACTTATAAATAAATGCTCAATTTA
The DNA here is from genome assembly GCA_007258455.2 of Sequoia sempervirens. Classification (NCBI taxonomy): domain Eukaryota; kingdom Viridiplantae; phylum Streptophyta; class Pinopsida; order Cupressales; family Cupressaceae; genus Sequoia; species Sequoia sempervirens. The sequence continues at coordinate 254,085 of VDFB02361656.1, forward strand.
TTATATTGTTCACCCTTCTCTAATTCTCCAAAATCTAAAACACTTTCTTCTAAATTAATTAAATAATCAAGGTTCCCTAAACTTGTTTTATTTAATTATTCTTCACTAAATCCAATTAGCAATTAGAGCACATTTCTACAACTTTTTGTGTGCCACCTCATCAAGGTCACATGAAAGTAAATAACTCTAATTTTTAATTAGAATTATCCTCAACTCATTTCAAAAAGTATATGACTTATTCCTCCCACACTTCCACCAATTTTGGAGCACATGACTTATTCTTCCCACACTTCCACCAATTTTGGAAGCATATGGTCTTCTCTTCCCACACTTGAATCTTCCATCCAAATGACATGTTGCCCATTGGTCAAGAGATCATTCCACACACATGGAATGTTGTCTTTGGTCAAGGGGACAACATCCTAATTCCCTTCATCTTCACCATCCATTTTTCTTATTCAAATTTGGACCGTTGATCTTTGCCACCTCACTATATGCTTGGAAAAGGCTATAAATACAACCCTTGGGCCTTGTATTTTGACTCCACATTTGAAGTAAAGTTATCATGAAAGTTTATAATTGGAGCTTGGAGCATTATTGGAGTCTTATAGCTAGTTTTTATATCATGTTTTACATCATATTTAGATCTTAGATTAACATATTGCATCATAGTTGCATTTTATCATCCATCTTGCATCACAGTTGCATTTTAGATTAGTTAATTTTAAGTTTGCATTTGAGCATATGTAGAATCATATATAGATCATCATAGTTCAATACCATAGCATCCACCTCCACTTGTTCATTTATCATCAACATCATCCTCCATTCATCATGGCATTCATCATCATTGTTTGCACATAGTTTCATGTAGGCATATAGTTGGCTTGCATGTTGAATACTAATCTCGTTTCTTAAGTGTCATTCTAATAACCTTTGTGCACATGGAAATATGAGGGCCTAAAAGGTTAAAAGGAATCATTTAAGAATAGAGGACAATGAGACATTCTTGGAAGATTTATCTTTATTGCAACTTAGAATAGTTTACTTTACTTTGAATCTTTCAATATAAATCGTTTCATTAAGGTTTGTGTTTATATTAACTTTACATATTTCACACACACACAAAATGGCACCCATTGTGGGGCCTTGCCTCATTGATTACTAACATTCTTGAAAATTTATGTTCATAGGTACGAACGTGAGCTTTTTGGAGCCTCTTGGAGCCTTTTGCACCCATTTTGGAGCCTCTTGGAACTTCTTGGAGCCTTTTGCACCCATCTTGGAGCCTCTTGCACCTATCTTGGAGCCTCTTGCACTCATTTCAGAGCCTTTTGGAGCCTCTTGGAGAGTTTGGTGCCTTTTATCTCTGTTTTTGAGCCTTTGGGGTACCAAGTGGCACCTTTGGTTTCTTATCTGGCACCTTTTGCACCATTCTAGGCTACTCTATCTTTGTTTTGGCACCTTTGGTCTCTGTTTTGGCACCTTTGGGGTCCCAAGTGGTGCCTTTGGTCTTTGTTTTGGAGCCTTTTGCATCATTTTGGAACCTCCTATCTCTATTTTGGCACCTTTGGGGTCCCAAGTGGCACCTTTTGTCTCTGTTTTGGCACCTTTTGTAAAATCTGAAGGCTAATACTTTGTGTTGTTGTTTTACAGGTTTCCCAAAAATGCTTGTCAGAGACACTCTTATAAAACTACTGACATATTGTAGGGGTTGGAAGTGATTTACTTGGTTTCCTTTTGGTTAAGATAGGAACATAGCTTAATCAAAGGGTTAACGAATATCATGTTTCCTTTTGGTTAAGTTAGGAACATAGCTTAATTAAAGGATTAATGAACCCCATGTCTTTTGTGCGTGATGGATGGTAGGAATATGCTCTCCCCTTAACTAGGTGACCAAAAATCTAGACCCATTCCCTTTTTGTGTGCAAGTGTGAGTTGAGTATATTGCATGTGTTCTCTCTTTATTCATGTGGAATAAAGATTGATCGAACTATGGCTATACTTGCTTGCTTTTATTTATCTTAGAGGGCCTGCCTTGTGGGAAAAAGTACTCACCTAAGGGAACGACCCAACCGGTAACATGCTAAATCCAAGTGCATTTCCAGCTGGCATATAAGTGTGGATACTAGAGCAAAGGCCAATATCACGAGGTTGGTTTCGACGAGAAGGGAAACAATGGTCTCTTGCCTCATGGATCAACCCCCACAAATGGAAAGTCCTTACTAAAACCCTTGTTGTAGTTTGGCCAAATCCTTTATCTATTCTTTGGTGCAACAACGGTTGTTGCAAAGGCATCCATATTCTCACAATTCTTAGTAGAGATGAAAAATATGCCATGGGAGATTCATGGGTATTGGTGCTTGGCTACCTCGAGAAGTGAGTGTCGTGGAGGGGAGCTAGTGGGGTCAAGCATCTAGTCATCCACTAAGAAAAAGTGTGGTTGGGGTAAAACCTGTGTGGAATCCAAAAGAATATAGTCTTTCACAACCTTAGGAGTGTACTTTGCTTGATGTGTCTTTACCAAAGTGTTTTCAAAACAAAAAAAATGTCACATATCGAAAGTGAAGACCCTAATTTAGAATTCTAACTCCAAAAAAATTTAGAAACACCTACACCATTGCATAGCTTATGAAATTCTACCCCATTTAAAAAAAAAGCTCTGAAAGAGACCTCCATATGACCAAGATACGACCATTTTCAAGAAACTTTAAAAAAAACCAAATCTAAACCTGTTCTGGTGCCTTTTGTCTATGTTTTGGCACCTTTGGGGTCCCAAGTGGCACCTTTTGTCTCTATTTTGGCACCTTTTTCAGAACACAAAACAATAACCTAGGTTCATTTCTTGTCCAACAATCAGTCTCGTCTTGGGAATCCTCAAAAGTATTCAACCAATCCTTAGGTAAAAAAAAGTATGAACATGTGTGTTACCAAATGATTTCATGAAAGATTAAAATTCAAAAACCAAAGTCCATACCTCTTATTCCAAAAGAACACCAAAGATGTCTATCAACACTTTACAAATTTAGAGAGAGGTTGACCTTCAATTTCTACAAAAGAGCTTGCAAGAACAATCCTGAATTATACATCTTTTACTATTGTCAAAATCCACAACTTTTCCAAAGATTTGAGTACCTCATTTAGGAAGAAAATTTACCCTCGGTTTCACAATTTGAACCAAAATTTTGAAACTTTCCCAAAGTCCAAGATCATTCCTTAGATACCTTAGAATTAAAACTTGTTAAAATCAACCTCTACAAGTGGAATTTTCCAACCTAAGCCAAGATCTAACATCACAAAGTACCAATGTCATCAAATTTATCACATCTTTTATTATTAGGCCTAGTTTCATCATCAAGATTTATCATCATCTCATCATGAAACAAAGCTATATAGTCAAATCCAACCTAGTCTCATTAGAATTTATCATTCTATTTGACTTAGTCGTAATCCTTGGTACTTTTCCAAAACCTAGATCAAAGTTTAGTCTAAACTATAACACTTGTATGCCCATTCAAATGAGGTTGCAAAAACAAAATCTCAAGGAAAAAGGACTTGAAAATCAAAACATTGAAGAGCCAAACATTGAAATTCCAACCATTGAAACTCCAAAAATTGAAATTTTTACCATTGAAACTCCGATCATTGAGACTCAAAATACCGAAACTCAAAACAATGAAACACAAAACACCATGGTGGAGGCTGAAGAGAATCCTTTTCATGGACTCAACAACACTGACGGAGAAGAAATAACTGAAGAAGATATCCAACACGCTGAACAAGACCCCAATTTCCACAAGTGTTTAGAAAATATTTTTGAAAGAAATGGGGAAAAATACCTCCTTATGCTAGCCAAACAAGGTTCCAAATTACCAGAAGAATTTGATGTGAATCAATTGAAAGAACCTCCCAAAAATCCTGAAAATGATCTTGAACAAATGGTTGCTCTCGCTCACCAAATGAAGAACCTTCAACAACAAATCTAGGATATGCAAAGGGAAACAACCATAGAGAGATATTTGTTGCCAGACAATTGTTCTTATTCCTTTGACAAAAATCTGGACATGACACCTTCTCCACCAACAACTACATCATCCAAGTTCAATTTCTTTGAATTTTTGCAAAAATTGAATAAGCCTAAATCTCAGTCCTTGAACACAAAGGATATTGAACAATCTTACCATGTCATGCATCTATCCGCATTTCCAACAAGCCAAAATAAATCTCAGGATTCTTTCACCCAAGTTAACGATTCCATCCAACCACCTTCATCTATCATACCTTCTACATCTAATGATTCATGTCAATCTCTTAGTCTAAAACATGACAACATAGACTCCTCCACACATCAAGATCAAAACATTCTTTCCACTTCATCCAATGATACCAAAATTCCACAAGTTCTTCTAATTTTTTCCAAGATCCCATCTCTCAAGAATTCTATGATGATCCCCTCCTGTCACTTTTCATCCACAATGATTCCTTTCCATCTCAAGAGAAAAGTATCCTTCCAAGTCCTCCTTCCACTCCATCTGATTAATCCATACCATCTCAAGATTCCATTGCATCCCAGGAGCATGATAATTCTTCCATCCTATCTAATGATTTCCTATCACTTGATGATCAAGATATGCTTTCTACAAAATCTCATGATTCCCTTCCTCATCAAGATCAAGATATGCTTCTATTTGAGGACATCCCTTCGTTTCATGAGGATGTTCAACCTTCTCAAGATCAAGATATGTATTCCATACCACTTCATGATGATTCCACACCTAATAAAGAGCAAGCTGCTCCATCTCCTACAATTCAAGATCAAAGTACCCCATCATCCCCATGTTAAGAGCCTTTCACACCTATACATGTTATCCATGAACCCCACACCTACAAATCGGGATCCTCCATCTTTAACTGCTTCGGTTTACTTCCAACACCTATCCTTTCATCCATATCATATCCTCCCCAAAATGGACTTGCATCTTGTTTCACAAACAACACATATCCCATTGGTAAACGAATGTGCCAAAGCATGAACTACAAAGGAAAAGGATTTGGCCTTCATGAACAAGGTATCTTGGAACCCCTTTCTGTCCAACAAAATCCATATTATCACGACCTTGGTTATATGTCTAAGTATCCTAGTCCTTCAAACCTTCCATCTATCCTAGGTCCTCATCCTAGTCCACCAAACCTTCCATCTATCCTAGATCCTCATCATAGTCCATCAAAACTTCCATCTATCCTAGGTCTTCATCCTAATCCACCAAATCTTCCATCTATCTTAGGTCCTCATCCTAGTCCATTGAACCTTCCCTCTATCCTAGGTCGATATCTTATTCCTCAAGAACAACAAAGGTACACATCCTTGATTCCCTTTCAAAATTCTACCTACACTCACTCGTCCATAATACCTCCATACCATTCATCTCAATCCACCTCTCCCATTACTCTTGGAAGCAATTTGGGTGCCAAATGTCAAAAGCTTCCATATCAAAATAAACATGTATCAAAGGATCAACATGTCTCCTCGAAGAGACATGCAAAAATAAAAGAAATTTTGATCCAAAATAAAAAAAGGCCACAAAGGCCCATCAGAGAAAAAAGGAAATTTTCAAAGACCACAAAGGTCCATAAATCAAAAGAAAATTTCAAAAGGCCACAAAGGCCCATCAAAGCAAAAAGAAAAATTTCCAAGGCCACAAAGGCCCATAAATCAAAAAGAAAAATCTCAAAGGCCACAAAGGCCCACAAAGCAAAAATCAAAGTCAAAAGTCATGTGGATTCCAAAAAGTCTCATAGAAGCAATAAAATCTAAATTGGCATCCAAATTTGCTAATCCAAAAGCTTCCTCCAATTTTCCATTTAAAAACCTCTCACCTTCCAAATCCATTTTTCCTCCATCACTCCACCACCCTTCAAGGTGTGTGCCAATGTTGACCTTGCAATCCTTTCCATCTATCCATCAACAAGCCTTCCCACCTCCTATCCATTACCCAACATTCATCCCCCATTTTTCTCCTTTAATCCAAACCTTTGGATAAGTCCTTAGTTCTTCCATCATACCTTTAATAGGCCAACATTTATGAGTCTAATCCCCATTTCCATGGTTTATTAAAGGGATATTTGTTGTGAAACTTGATGCTTAAGTCCTTCTTCCATCTTCCTATCATGCTCATTCCTTACATTTCCACCTTTGATATTGACAAGTTTAAGGATCTCCTTGAACATCATATATCTTATCCTATTTGTTTGTCCATATATGTACCATATCTTTCGTCTTATCCATATTCCATCATTCTTACTAGATACATCTTTCTTCTCATCCTTGGACTTGATGAGGAATAGGGGAAAAATACTTGGGCCTTGTGTTTGTATCTTATCTAGTTGATCTTGATCATCCCATTCATTATCCTTATCCTTGCATTCTTCCATTCCATATCTCCTAGCTTATCAAAATCCATGTCATCATGTCCCTTTGCAACCTTGAATCTTATCATGTAAATCATATTTGAGCTGAGTTGTAAAACATTATCCCATCCTCATATCTTTTGTCAATCAATCATAAAAAATAATCAATCTTACCATACTTAGAGGAATTTAGTGATCCTAAGTACTTATCATCATCACGCCTTATGGAATCAATCATTCCTGACATCCTAATCAATGAACCATTATCATCTTTCGACAAGAGATATGTTGCTTGTGTAACATGTTTTGTAGTGAATCTTTCAGTTTGATCTATCATTTATCCATTGTTCATTACCCCTTTTGTGGGGCATCTTGTTCCTTTAAATGGTCATATCATATCAATGCATCAAAAATGTCTCAAAAAAAATACAAAAAATAAAAAAATGCAAGAATAAAAAAGATCAAAATCATAATATCTGAAAAAGTGCAATGAAAACAAGTAGTGAAAACTTTGCAACAAGCACTATTTGTGATATGTCAGCTTTTCCATCTATTTGAGTATGCCAACCATTCGCTTTCACCATCCATCTTCCTATCTTTCAAAAACTCCATGTACATATCTTGGCATCACGGTCATCTCTCGTCCTAGACTGGGGGAAAAATCCTGAACTCACTGGGGGAAACAAACTTTGAGCTTTAACCAACAGATAAACAACAGGAAGACAAACACAACAACAACAATGATTAAAATACAACCTGTAGACACCGAAATTTGGTCTAAGCGTGCGACTTCAATATTCATCACAATTCCTATTCTTCATGGTCATGATTAAATAATGTCAATTATTTAATTAATATTTTGATTTGATATTTTATATTCTGTTTACTTTAAGAATTGATTTTATTTGTTTCAACTATACTCAAATAGGATTATTTATTTATTTAATTATTCATTTAAATCCTTTCATCATTTACCAAATAAATCTGTATTTATTTAATATTCTTCTGTATCAAATCTTGAATTAAATGAATTATTTAATTCATAGAATCTGTGATTTAACGAGATTCTCTATACTTAGATAATCGTGTATTAAGCCCATGTTCACTTTCTACCTCCTAATTCAAAGATCTATTTTAAATCACTCAGTTAACTCTTGATTTAATGTCTGAGTGGCGTTCTCGAGTAATCTCTTCGTCAAATCATTCAATCGTCAAGTTCTAACTCATTTGCGTGTACATGCAGATTAATTAAATATTCCTATTTAACACAATAAACCTTGTGCGTATCTCCGAATAAGAGTTGCTTTCTTTTAATCAATCTTTTTATCTTTTCCCATGCAAAGATAATTCTTCTCATTAATAAAACCGGAAGATTAAATCATTTATTTAATCTTTAGTTCTATTTCCTAATTTGTAATACTCTGTCACTACTGAAATAATGAATGCATGACTAATCACCAATCTCAACCGTCACATTGATCTTTCAATCTTGGCTCACGCTCAATAATCAATTTCTAGAATTGATTTGTCATTCTTCTCATTCCAATCTCTAAACTCACAAAATCTTACACTTTGAGAGCTAATTCTATCTTGAATCTTTGATGCTTTTCTAACTGTCTATCTTAGGCTATACTTTGCAATCTAACTTCATTTAAAATCTGAGGGCAATTATACTACTACAAGCAAAATGGAGAAGGGCAATCAAGATGAATCATGGAAATATGTACGAATTTGGTGAGATTGTTTAAGTTTTATTTACATTTTTTACTTGCTTTGTTCTTTGTTGCTTAGCATTAGATTGCATTTAGAGATTTAGATTTGCATTGCATGTTTGCTCTTAATCTTGTCTTGTGCATTTTCTAGATGTTACATTTGGTGAACCCAACGTGAAGACACCATATTTGCGGATCCCAAGACTTTTCTTTTGATTGTGCAGGTTTTTCGTACAGAACGATGCATCAGCTTGACGAAACGCCACAATTGGAATTCACAGATGCATTAGTTTGATGAAGCAACACAATTGATTTCCTAAACCGCATTTGACACCATAAACGACACATCTGCTAAATTACGACGCATTTGAAAAATTCCTGAACCACAACTGATTGGTAAATACCGAGAATGCAATTGTAGAGAACATCAACGCATCTGACTAGTAAACAAGCGACGCAAGTGACTGGTAACCTTTTGTTTTTGTTTTTGGGAATCAAAAATTTTCAATTGATTTGTGTGTTACTAATATCATATTTTTAGTGTGTGGCCTTTTTGTTTTGGGAGTTAACGGGTTTTTGCAGAACGATTGACAAAGACAATACTGAAAACTAATAACAATTTTTTTCTGCAGAACACATGTCAAAGACCTTAGTTAATTTTCTTGAAACAAATTGTTTGGTAGTGTAGCAAATCTTTCGTTTGGATTAAAATTAACAAGTGTTTACTGTGTTTGGTGCCAAAGCACATCTGTGTATTACCCTCACAATTTGGTACATCGAAGTATCCTCTCCCCTTGCGCATCCGTGCGATCCTAGGTGTAAGAGAAACGGTTACCAACTCTAGAACTTAGGCTTGTTCTGGTGGGAAAAGTTCTCACCCAGGACGACTTAGACTGGTAGCACCTTGAACCCGAGGGACTTCCAGCCGGTATATAAAAGTGGATTCTTGGGGAAAGTCCAAGAATCACGCGTATGGTTCCGATGAGATGGATCCGAAAGGGGACTCTCATCGCATGGATCATGCCCTACGAACGAAATGCCTGTATTAAAAACCTTTTGTCTTAGTGTCCAACCGTTCTATTGGTTGTTGCTTGGTATAGTGCAGGGTACAGTATCATGCCCAAAGACACTCACTACTAATCCCCTTGAGTAGATATAGCAGTTCTTGGGAGGTCATTTCCCAAAGAATTCAAAATTGGTGTGCTCGAAAGATGTTAATGAGCCGTGGAGGGGAGCCAATGCCACCAAATTTCTAAGCTATTCGCTCTCAAGAAGGAAAGGTGTTTATCACCAATCCGGGGTATTTCAGTGGGCTATACCAAGTATACAAACCCTAGGCCTTATGGCATATTAGGATGTGCTTGTTTGTTGTCAACTTAAACATTCTTTTGAGTCCAAAATCAAACTGAAAACACTTTGTCTTATGATTGTTCTTGTTTGTTAGAATTGGATCACGGAAAACGGAGTCAGTTTTAAATCTCAAATCACTGAAAACACACAGAGAGTCGCAAGTGTTCACCAGAAGGTCACAATTGGTTTTTAGAGTCACATTTGTCATTTGTAGTCGCATCTGTTTGACTTCGAGTCACATATGTCATTTTCAGTCGCATCTGTTTAGTGTAGAGTCGCATCTACTAGTTAGCTCACAATTGCTTTGCAAAGGACCGCATATGTTATATTCTGAGTTGCAACTATCATTAAGAGTCACATCTATTAGAAGATTAACTACATCTGTCAGAGTCAGACATTAAACTTTATTAGGGACATGCAATTATTAACCAGAAAATCACAACTGTTAACTTGAACCACATCTGTGAAATCCCGTGATGCATTTGCCTAATTATTAGAAAACCAGAACTCATAGTCACTGTCCAGTCAACATGGTTATACCAGTTTCAGTTGTCTTTCCACAAACAGTTCTTGAACATAAACCTGAAACGATTTGCTCAATTTTGCATCCTTTAGGTTCATTTAGTCATTACCATAGTTGTCTTAATTCAGAGTTTAGTTTCATCTTAGAATACATATTACCTTGCATTAAACTTCTAGAAAGGTCACTTTTACAAACTTTATGATAAGTTTACCATCTACACTCTAGAAAAATCATAGTGTCAACGAAATTTGTCATTGAACCTAGTTTTATCAGTTTATCCTTTGTCCTACAAAGAGTCCTCCTAGCTCATCAATCTAGTTAGGAAACTCAACTTGTCTTTGATCCTCGTCCTACATTGGTTCCTTGACTTAACTAATTTGATGCCTTGGTTAGACTTTAGTTAGTTGGTCCCTCCGTCTTGGGTTTATAGAATTGATTATTTTAGAACCTTGCTTAGAATTTGCATCTTTAGATTTTAGACTAGTGTCATCCTAGAACATTCCTTATTTTGCATTCGAAAATCTCAAAAACATAGACTAGAATCATACTGTCCATAGACATAGTTTTGCATTCCTTGCATATTGAGCTGATCTTACATGGTTGAAACTAGGTCTAAGAGAAGAGAGAGAGAAAACATGTCAAACCCAAATGAATTCATCAATCCATTTTCCTCAAGACCTCACAAGACTCTATTAGAAAAATTCACCACTAGAAACACTCAAGGTCACATTACAACAAAAGACATAGAGGCTGCCGCACAAGACCCTGAGTTTGCCTCTTTCGTAGATGAGTACCTAGCAAATGATCATCAACGATACTTAGCCAAATTGCTAGCTGAAGGTGCTACCTTACCTACAAGATTTGATATCAACACCCTACAAACTCAACCTACACAAGGGAAAAATACAATGACTCCTAGTACTACTATACCTCAGGTTAGCACGACTATGCCATCTGGCACACCTACACAAAGTACAACAGTCCATACCTCTCCATTTGGTGCATCTGGCATGACATCGGGATTTAATTTCACTATAGGGGCTTCATCATCTACTCCCTTCGGTCCTCTTGTTGGGAGTAAAAGACCTAAAACATCAGCCTCTACACCTTATGTCGGTGTCACAAGTTCACAGTCAACAACCACACCTAATGCTAGTATCATGAGCACCATACCAGAGTCGATGGCCATACCTAGTGCTCAAGTCACTAGTACTATACCACAGATTACACAAACAAGAGGCATTCCCTCCTTCCAATATGGCAATCAGAACCCATTCACACAGATTCTGAATCAGAATCCTTTCTCTCAAATTGGTAGTCAGAATCCGTTCACACAGATTCCAAGTCAAAACCAATTTACACAGATTCCAAATTAGAATCCTTTTGGTAGTCAGAATCCGTTCACACAGATTGCAAGTCAAAACCAATTTACATAGATTCTGAATCAGAATCCTTTTGGTTGTCAGAATCCATTCACACAGATTCCAAGTCAAAATCATTTTATGTAGATTCCGACCCAGAACATGTTTACCAACATTTCGAATCCAAACCCACCTCAAATACCAACATTCAATCGAAACCCATCACGTGACTTTGGATTTTAGAATACATACGTGGATCCGCATAGCCCGCCTAGCACATCTTGACCCAGGTTGATGTCTTACAAACACAGATGCATGCATTACAAACACAAATGGATAACATGTCAGTGTCAAATAAGAAATATTTTTCAACGAAGGACATATGCCCATTTCCCTTTGATAGATCATTGTACATGACCCCTTTCCCTCACAGATATGCCATACCGAATCTCCCTAAGTACAATGGCAAATGAAATCCAATATAACATATAAGGGAATTTTCTACCATATGCATAGATGACGCCTATGACCCCACATATCTTATGAGACTATTTCCAAGAATTCTTGTAGGAATTGTACTAGAGTGGTTTTTAGGTCTAGACTCTGGGATCAGATCTTGGAGTGAACTGGCTGAGAAATTTGTGGAGCAATTCTCCTTCAACATAGACCATGAAATAAATATAGCAACCTTGTGTCACACAACACAAGATGAAGGTGAAGCATTTATCGCTTTCTTCCAAAGGTGGAGGACTATAGCCAGCCGATGTCTTGTCGAGATACCTGAAAAACAAAAAGTTACTATGTTCCAAGAAAACCTTCATGCGAAACTACGAAGTAATCTAAGAGTACATTGTTGTACATCTTTTTCTCAACTAGTGGAAAAAGGGGTTATAATAGAAAAGGATCTCGTTGAAAAAGGTGAACTTAAGACATCAACATCCAATAGAAATCCAATCGTGCAAAACACCCCCACTGACAAAAACAGATTTTGGTCTCGCAACAAAAATGTCACCAATGATGGGGTAGTTGATGCTAAAACAATACAAACAGGACCACTCATCATATTACAGGGACCTCACACTTTTACCAACATGCTTAATGTTGTCAATCAACCTCCTAACATGGTCCAAAATACTCAACATCCACAACAAAGGAGATTTAAAAAATGTGAGTTCACTCCCTTAGGGGAACCCATTGAGTCGGTATTCAAACAACTGTTACAACATAATCTTATACAGCTGTAGGAACCAAGACAATATGATCCAAGAAAATTTAAACCAGCTTGGTGGGATGACAATGCCTTTTGTGATTATGATAGAACTAAGGGACATAACCTACAAAACTGTCGACAACTGAAGAATATCATATAGGATCTTGTCGAAAGGAGAATTATTGAAGTTAGTGGACAAAAAAAAGAGTCATCAAACATTGATCATCAAGTCTTTTCTGACCCACTACATGACCATGGGAAAGGAACTATCCCCAGTCCAAGTACTAAGACCAATATGTCAGCCAACTATGCCAGTATCAAGCATGATTATAATAGCAGAAAAATTATTCATCACCTTCGTGCTGCTAATGAGAATATCAATACCATTACTATCAATATGAATCCCGAGTGTGCGGTCAATACTCGTCGTATTAAGTTCACTATCCAAGGCCCTCCATTGCAACAAACACCACAACCTTCCAAGTTACAATATAACCTACTTGACCAGTTGGGGAAGACCCCAGCCCAAATTTCAATCTTGGAACTATTGCGTATTTCCCCTGAGCATTGATCTATTCTCGATAAAGCTTTACATAACACCACGGTTCCTAATGACCTTGATGTCAATCGTTTCCAGGAAATGGTGGGCTTCTTGACCAATAATCACCATGCCACATTTTCTGAATAAGACTATGCAATTGAAAAGACAAACCACAATGACCCTTTACATCTAGAAGTCCTTGTTGATGACACCAAAGTTAGACGAGTTTTGGTAGACGAAGGAGCAGGGTTAAATCTATGCACTTTAAAACTAATTAAGGCCTTAGGTATCTCAAAAGCATGCGTAGACATGACCAAAAGTATTGTCATTAAAGCTTATGATGATGAGGAAAGAAAATCAAAGGGAGTGGTAACACTTCCTATCAGAATTGGTCCTGCGGTGATGGAGACAAAGTTCCAGGTCTTGGATCTCACCCTTCCTTATAACCTTTTGCTAGGCAGACCATGGATTCATGCCATGAAGGCGGTCCCTTCCATGTATCATCAATGTCTTAAATTCCCTTACAATGGCACAGAGATAACCATAGATGGTGACCTAGATCCATTCCAATACTACACCAATCTAAAAGAGGTCCCCCAACGCCAAGAAGCTTCATCGTCCAATCCATCGTCCTATGTTGATCCATCTACGATCACTCGAACATATATTTCTCCCTCCATACCTACCACTCCTAGGGTTGAGATCCAAGACAAAGGTTGTGGAGAGTATTACATGAAGACATCCTATTGCGTTAGCCATTTGATTCCTCCTAAGTCATACAGTTTATCTACATTAGATAGGAGACAATCTATGGTCACTATACACATTCCTCCCACAACAACTTTTACTAAATGGGGTGAATTAAGCAAAGAGGCTGTAGATGCAGAAGATGTCACTTCCTGGTTGTATAAGGAAGATAAGGAGGAACCTCTCTCAATTGCTCACATTCCTACAGATCTATATGGTAAAGGTTTCAAAATTATGCAGAGCAAGGGATATGATGGACAGAGTGGGTTAGGCTTAAATAAAGATGGAAGGATTTCACCAATCTTTGTTTCTCAATGGCCAAAAGGAGTGGGGCTAGGGTTTCAACTGATTCAGATTGGCATTCCTAGTACCACATCACCCTTAATTGAGGAAGTAAGTGCTTCAGAAGATCTTGAGACATCTCACGAACCATCTGACCAATATCACTATGACTCCCCTGACTCTAACGAGTATGAGTGGGATTCCTTATCCTCTACTTCTTCCATGGACCTTGACAAGCTATTTGGAGAACTTGAATTAATGTTAAGATCCTCCCCAAATCCATTGAATTCCTATCTACCAAAGAAAATGACAAAGGAGGAGTGGTTTACACACTACTATTGGGAATCACTTGATCCTACCTCTTGGCAACCCGACACATCTGTTTCAAATAATCAAACCTTGGCATTAGGCCCACCTATCAATCTGCCTAGACCTAAACCTAAGAGCAAATGGGATTTAGTACAAGACTTTTGTGACCATATGAATAACTCAATCCTTACCTTTACCCCATTAAACTTTGATAACTTCGATGATGACATGCCCTTAGTCTATCCCCAACTCATTGATTGGGATCAACAAGACACACCCGTCTTAGACATTTTTGAGAACGACAAAGCAATCGCTGAGTTCCTGGGATTACGAGAAGGCATACCTAACGGTGATCACAAGGCCGGTTTTACCATTGACTTGGACAACAAGGCATATTTTGGGGAATCTGTTCAACCCTCTAGTCGCAAAAATTAGAAAAAGAATAAACAAGATAAAAAGGACGAGTCTCTAGGTGAAAACTGAAAGGCACCTTTAGAAAATGAAAAAGTAAAAAGAAAGGATGCATCCGAAGGTGAAAACCTCTCTGAGGCACCTAAGGATGGAGGTTTGAACATTCTCCCCGTTGCACAGGAAAAGTCACCCATATTGGTTGAAGAGTCAGTAGAAGTCAATGCAAGCACAAAAGAGGATCCTCGACTGGTTTATTTTGCAGCGTCATTGACAACAGAAGAGCAGCCAGAGTTCCTCAACTTCTTTGCACAACAACAGATAAATTTTGCTTGGTCATATGCAGACATGCCGAGGTTGGATCCTGAACTTGTTCTACAATCCTTGCCTTTACAACTAGGTGTCAAGCCAGTGAAACAAAAGTTGAGAAAAATGCATCCACAGATTGCTTTATTAGTCAAGGCAGAACTCAAGAAACTATTAGACGTTGGTTTCATAAGATCAATCGACTATGCCGATTGGATCTCTAATCTTGTACCAGTCACTAAACCAATTGGGGGCATCCGCATCTGCATCAATTTTAGAGATATCAACAAGGCTTGTCCTAAGGATGACTTCCCTTTGCCCGACATAGACATGATAGTTGACATGACAACAGGATATGAGATGTTGTCCCTTATGGATGGATTTTCAGGATATAATTAGATCAGAATTGCAACTGAAGACCAACCTAAAATGAATTTCACTTGTCCTTGGGGAACGTATTGCTAGAATGTTATGCCCTTTGGACTCAAGAATGTTGGAGCAACCTATCAACGTGCCATGACCACCATCTTTCAAGACCTAGTACACACTCTTATGGAGGATTATGTCGATGATATTATTGTTAAGTCCAAGACAAGGGCAGAACATTTACAGGTTTTAGACAAGATATTTCAAAGACTAGAGAAGTATAAGGTGAGACTGAATCCTAAGAAGTGTGTGTTTGGAGTGAAGTCAGGAAATCTGTTAGGTTATATCATCTCCAGATGAGGCATTGAAGTGGATCTGGCTAAGGTAAAAGCAATCATGGACATGCCTCCACCCACTAATCTTAGTCAACTAAGGACATTACAGGGAGGGCTGCAATCCATCAGAAGATTTATAGTGCAGTTAGCAGATAAGACACATCCTTTTCAACATCTACTTAAGAAAGGGGTACCGTTTGCATGGACGACTAGGTGCGGAAAGGCTTTTCAATTGATTAAGGAATATTTACTCACACCACTAGTCTTAATGCCACCTGTTGAAGGAAGACCATTGATTCTTTATATCACAACAACCCATTCATCACTCAGAGCATTGCTTGCACATAATGACGATGAAGGTCATGAAAGGGCTGTCTATTATATTAGTCGGACTTTGGTAGGTTATGAGCTCAACTATAGTACCATTGAATGTGTCTGTCTTGCAATAGTATTTTCTACCCAAAAAATGAGGCACTATATGCTAAACCATAAAACAATGTTGATTACTAAAATAGACCCTCTGAAATATCTTCTCAGCAAGGCAACATTAACAGGGCGATTGGCCAAATGGGTTATGATACTTAGTGAGTATGATATCTAGTATGTAGAAAGAAAGGCTATTAAAGGACATGTCATTTTTGATCAGTTAGCTAACACACTAATACAGGAAAATCACCCATTAGTTGCAGAATTTCCTGATGATTTTATATTTACAATGGATACAAACACCACATGGAAAATGTACTTCGATGGCTCACATACAAATCATGGTTCAGGGGCTGGTATATTGTTTATCACACCACAGAGTGATTCCATCCCTAAGTCATTCAGGATTGCATTTCCATGCACTAACAACATGGCAGAGTATGAATCTCTAGTGACAGGGTTACTTTTGGCAGCCAAGTGGAAAATTAAGAATTTACAGGTACACGGTGATTCTCAACTAGTAATCAGACAGGTAAATGATGATTATGAGACTAAGGACGAGAAGCTTGCTCTATACAAGCACATGGCTGATAGATTTAAAGAGTACTTTGACAAAGTCAAATTTCATCAAATACC
This sequence comes from Sequoia sempervirens, assembly GCA_007258455.2. Lineage (NCBI taxonomy): Eukaryota > Viridiplantae > Streptophyta > Pinopsida > Cupressales > Cupressaceae > Sequoia > Sequoia sempervirens. Next base: position 271,005 of record VDFB02361656.1, read on the forward strand.
TCATGTTTTAAACAGGGCAGTAGACGCTATGGCTATAATTGCATCACTTCTTGACATTCCTAACAACGTGCCTAAGTTTGAGTTCTTGGTAGAACAACTTTTGGTCCCAACCTACGATATCCCAGATTCTTAAATGGTGTGTGACATTGTTGGTCCTGATTCCCCATGGTACAAATAAATCTATGATTACCTTCGTGCCGAAGTCATACCCACTGGCCTATCAAATAACCAATGTAGGTCATTCCTCCCCAAGTCAGCCAAATACACCATTGTCGGAGACACCCTATATAGACGTGCCTTAGATAATACCCTACTGAGATGTCTTGATTCTACTGAAGCACAAGCAACCTTGTGTGGGGTGTATGAGGGTATATGTGGTTCCCATTCTAGCGGTCCTACCTTAGCCAAAAAGATTATGAGACTGGGTTATTACTGGCCTACTATGGAAAAAGACTCATATGTATTTATAACAAAATTCTGCCAATGCCAAGTTCATGGAGACTTGATACATGCGCCAACAAAGGAACTCCATCCTATAACGTCACCATGGCCCTTTTCCCAATGGGGACTCAACCTCATAGGTAGGATCCACCCCACATCATCTAATGGACACAAATTCATTATCACTGCCACTAAGTATTTTACGAAGTGGATTGAAGCCATTCCTATGACATACATTACTGGCACATAGATTTCTTAATTTATCCTGAATTATATCATTTGTCAGTATGGTGTCCCTCATTCCATAATTACTAATAATGGCCGCCCCTTTAAAAATCAAGAAGTCCACCATCTGTGTGAGGAATTTCACATTCACCATCACTTTTCCACTCCATACTACCCACAAGGTAACGGCCAAGCAGAGGCATCTAACAAAACCATCATTCGAATCCTCAAGAAGACTGTCAATGATGTGGGTCATGACTGGAATTTATAGCTTAACCCTGCCTTATGGGCTTATCGCATAAGTATCCGTACTCCCACTGGTGCTACTCCCTATTTAGTAGTATTTGGTTCTGAAGCTATTCTGCCTATTGAGGTCGAGATTCCTTCCATAAGGGTATCCTTGAAAGGCCACATTGATGATGAAGAGTATCGAGTATCGAGACTCCATGAGCTAGAATTCCTAGATGAGCAAAGACAAAAGGCACTAGGCCATCTCCAAGCATATCAAAATTGCCTTCGTCGTAGCTATAACATGAAGGTCTTGAACATAAACTTTGACATTGGTGACCTAGTTTTAATGGAGAACCCAAAGAATCATGCAGAAAGAGACAAACCAGGAAAGTTCAAACCAAACTGGTTAGGACCCTATATTTTACAAAAGCTTTTGGATTAGAAGCGTACCAACTCTCTACTCCTGAAGGGGAACCATTTTCCTCACCAATCAATAGTCTGCATCTGAAGAAGTTCTATGCATAGCTTCTAAGAGCCTTGTCTTAATTAGGAAAAAATACAAAAAATAAAAAAATAAAAAAAATTGTTACCAAGGTGAAAACCTAGCAAACAGGCATCTTGGTAACACCAAAAAAAAATAAAAATAAAAATTTGATAATCCAGAAAATAGTAAAGATAAATAATTTGTCCAATAGTGAAAACCACTTCGGTGGTGCTTTGGATAGGTACCGTGGTGAAAACTTGGCAAACAGGTGCCATGTGTCATTGACTCTGCTCCTTTCTCTACTATTATTCTAATCTAGCACATAACTATACATAGTTTGCATCCCTGTACATAGTCCGCATCTCTGTACATAATCCGCTTCCCTATACATACTACTTATCCCTGTACATTTCCCTTATCTTTCGTATCCATCGCTTGTATATACCATTCATAATAAGTGGTAGTCTTTCCCATAACCTGGAATGATTGACATCGAGTGCATTTCATATCCCCCATATTACCCTATTCATAATCATTTGGTCTTATACTTGATTGGGGGAAAACACTTGACGCGTGTCATATTGATTCTTCCATTGGCTGTGTTGAAGACGTAAAAACATAGAAAAATCCACAAACATCACAAAATGACCTGAGAAAACACAAAAACATCAGAAAACTTCAAAAAGACAAAAATCAAAACATTTCAAAAATCCAAAAACAAAGTTAAAGTCAGTCGCACTTGTTAGTCTTTGTCATTTGTCAAACTACGTTGCCTCTGCGACTGGACGTAGGCAAGGCCATCTGCCGATGTGCCCCTGAGGCAGTAGGTCAGTCCGTTTAGGTTTGTCTGTATAAATTCATGATTCAATCCATATGTCTATATGACAAGGTCATTGGTCATGTTGAACTACGAGGTCTCTGTGTGTATAACGTAGGCAAGGCCATCAATCGATGAGCCCCCAAGGCCACACTAGGTCAGTCCATTAGGGTTCGTCACATTCACTTTCACACACGTCTTCTATTTGTAGTTAGTCTTGTCAATCAAAGTCATGTCGAACTACAAGGTCTCCGTGTGTATAACATAGGCAAGGCCATCAATCGATGAGCCCCCGAGGCCGCATTAGGTCAATCCTTTAGGGTTTTTCATCACACACAGTCAATTGTCAACACATCGTATCAAGTCATGTATCAATCTAGTGAACAAATCAGCAATGTCTCTGAGTCAAATCAAACAACTTGCCAAACAAAACAATCAAAAAAAATCAATTACTGTCTACTATAGGATGTGTCCTTCTTGGAAACAAACATTATCAAAACAATCAACCTATGTCTTATTCAAGATGAGTCCTTTTTGTATAATCAACATTGTTAAACAATCAAACATAGCCTTACACAAGTTATCACATCAATGGCCTCTGACTCAATGTCTTATACGATACATGTCTTTTTGAAACTAGGCTTTGTCATGCCTTATACAGATAGTCATAACATCGAAACCAGACTCATAGTCTTATCCGATATGTGTATCTCCTGACATCAGGCTCTATCAATCACTCCTTTTATCAATCAAAACAAATCAAACAAACAGATCAAGTTTTGGAAAATATTTCATTGGCTTATTGACTTTATGGCTTATTTATCTTATCATTTATCTTGAATTGATGACTAGGAAATATGTTACTAGCTTTCTCAATGATGTCCCATGAAGGATTTAGAGAAGCAACGATGTATTTGAATTCTATTTTCTTTGACTCATGTCTGTCAAGTGTGTTTTTAAATTTGATTGGGAGTCATGTTACTAGTTTCCTCAAGGATGTCCCATGAGGGATTTAGAGGAGCGATGACGTCTCATGACCCGTCTTTTATTTTGATTGACGTCTATGGTTTGTCTTGAAAAAAAGACTGGGGCAACTTATGCCCTTAGTATGCGTTAACGGCAATCCTTGTCTACGAATGTCTGTTATTAGCAAGTGGCTGACCTTGCACACCTTGATCTATCTCATATCATGGTGTTTGTCTCCATTTGTATTAGTCCCGCCCAATGATGATAAAGTGTAATACCTTTTGTGATACAGCGAAACATCGAAGATTGCTAATACTAACATCTATCTTATTTCTTTTCTTCTTTCTCAATCTTTCTCTCCGCACTAACAATTTTTCTTTCTTGCATTATGCCGGAGTCCTATGACACACAACAATATTACGTCATCCTGCATACACATACATGTTAGAAAAATATATACATATAAGCATTTATCATATTTAGGACATCATGGAATAATAGACATTCATCATCATACAATACATATCATAAGCATTCCATGTACATCACAAATGAAAATACATGCATCACATTACATTTGTATGGCATCACATGTAGTATGCATTGTATACATAACATCATATTGCATCTCATAATTATAAATTGCATACATCATATAGAATCAACATCACATAGAATCAAGATTATCTCATTAGCTGCATAAACATCATAAAATACATATAATCATCCATCACATAGGCATATCATATAACCATCACATGTATAAATAAACAACTGCATAATCACTAAATAGAAATACATATCATGAGAATCGCTGCCAAAATCATATATATAAATCGCTCAACTGTGTCACATCACAATGTCATAATGTATCAATAATACATGGAAGCCCGTAGGCTATAGAATCATAATACAATGTCACAATGCATATCAAGACGTGCCCCTATCCTAAACTGCCATTGCTATCATGGCTGGAGTGCACAGATGAATGATGCCGGGAACCCGATGACCTATGAGCTGAGTGAGGCCTGTCATACGGACCTGCTCTGCGTGGCTGCTCCACTCCCTCTGTACTAACTGTCCTGGTGTGGGACCTGTTCTGTGACCTGTTGCTACATGCCTGTGAGAAAATGGGAGCCCGTCTCTCTGGAGGAACCTCCGTCTCATATAGATCATGGTAATAAGTCTCTCTCTCCCCAGCTCTGACTAACTCTCTGGCAAAGGCAACTGATGGTCCGGTACACAAACCTTTGAGCTCTATAAATCTTTGCTCAGTCTCCTATCTTTGAGCTATGGACTGATCCCTGTCCATCACCGCTCTGTCCCTCTCCATCCGATACGCATCCCTCTCGGACATAAGGACTCTCATCTGATCCTCCAAGGATGCCACCTGCACACATAATGTGGCTGAGTCAGGATCTACTGCCCCTGTGTCATCCTGTCTGGTCCTCGCTACCCCATCCTCCTCCTCATCCAACTCCTCTAAAATCTGATCACGAATCTCTCTCTCATGATCATCATCCTCCTCGTCATCCTCATGGTAGACACCCAACAAGCCCAAGGCGTCAATCTCTGCCTCCTCTTTGCTTGCGTCCTCTCTGTCTGCCTCCTCCCCTGCTGGGATATCTGGAATGGCCTCCTCTGTGGGCTGCTCCTCCTCTCTGCCTATCGCAACATCCACTTCCTCCCCTCCTCTCCCAATGTCTGGTATGGCCACATCCTCATCCCCTCGTCCCTCCTCATGGATCGGTGACAATGGTGGCCCTCGTCCCCTCCTGCCACGTCTCCCATTCTTGCCCCCTCATCGTCCACCTCGGCCATAATCTCCTCCATCACCACAGCCTCCTCCATCTCCCTGAACTCTACCTCTGCCCCACCTGCCTCGCAAACCTATCCCTCGCCGCTCTACTGGCACTGGCTACTCTGGATCTATCAACGAAATCAGTCTGTGTACTGCCCATCACTGATCGTACTCCACTATGGTCCCTGGGTCTGCTGGACCATCCCTCCACCCCCATGGCACTGCTTGTAGTGCATCAATGTTTGCCTCGGCTATGGCCACTGGAATCTCTGGACCCCATAGGGGGATCTCTCGCGATGACGTCGTGAACTCGGCCCATCCTCTCGGCACATCCTGTACCTCTCCAAACTACCACAGTACACAATCTAGAAAATGATGCTCTATAATGTGGACATGTGATACTATCCACCCAATTAAGAACTGTACTTGTCGACAAAACAAAAAATGCTCATCCTTGTCTGACCAATCTGCATAGCCCAAGTATGGTCTCCATGTAAATTGCACCATCGTGTCTATGGCATGCCTGAAATAACCTGTATCTCCTATGTGAGGCTAAGTGTTCACCCCCGCATAACGGAAGGCGTAAGGAACTCCGTGTGGAAGGTCAACTGTCACCGGTGGCCGGAAGATCGCGATGTGTTCCCACGCCCATACCATCAGGAGCGTGGTACCACAACTCATAGACTGTGCCTCTTGGTAAGCAATATCATGCAAATGAAAGTACAACATCCCCAGGAGACAGGGACCCCATGCATATACCTCTCATCTCTCTAACATCCCTACTAACATCTCCCCCCACCCCATGGGAAAACCATGACCTTGACGGTCAGGAAGCACTATACCACCTATCAAGGTACATACTAAACAGTCTAGCTGCCTATACCTCTGAGCTAACACACACCACCTAATCTCATAGTAGTCGAAGCCTAATTGTCTGATGTCTACGTGCGGATAGTATCTGCACATCTCGGCCGCACCCCTCTGGGTATCATACCTCACTCGTGTGCCTCTAATGGGAAGTCTAAGTATCCTATATACATCCTCCAATGTAACAGTGGCCTCTCCAGTCGGCAGGTGAAACGAGGATGTCTCTGAGTGCCACCGCTTGCATAGTGCTGTCAATAAACCCTGATTCACCCAAATCTAGGGCATGTCTGTAACGTGAAGAAGACCAAGGTGCCATAGGAAACGTCACTTTGCACTCCGCAAGCTGTCCTTGAACCGAAAAAGTCATCGGTCTCGACTCTCGTGTATATACTATATCCAACACGACTTGCAATGGCATTATCCATGCCTCATGTCAGCCTCAAACATCTATTCTCATGCAAACTAACTATCACTAACTGCTATTCAAATGCGTCATTGTTTTGCAAATGCGTCATTATTTTGCAAATGCGTCATTATTTGTCACATGCGTCGTTCTTTCACATATGCGGTGCATAAAATACTGATGTGTCATTTCATTAGACACATGCGTTGTTCTTTTTCACATGTGGTTAACTATATCACATATGCGTTGAAATAAAATGCAAATGCGATGCAAAGAAAACAAATGTGGCTATTCTACATTCAAATGCGATGGAAATTATCAAATGCGGTTCATTAACCTACACATGCGTCAAAATGCAAAAGACTACATGAAGTGTTTCATGTGAGTTTTCAAATGCGGTCTTTCGCATGCAAATGCGTCTTTCGCGCAAGCACATGCGGTGTTTTATTAAAATGATGCATATGTAAAACTTGAATTAAATGCATAAAATTACTCGGAAATGAAAAATTTCAAATGTCAAGTTTATGGTACATAACAGGGGGTCTGCATCGGCTGGTCTCTGGAAGGTCTGGATCCTATAAGCTTGATGATGGGTGTTCGAAATAGGGGACATCGTCGCTGTAAATGCAGAGAAAATTCTCAATTTTCAAAGCTAGGAGGGTGAAAACGAATTGGTTTTTACCCCAATTTCTATATATACCTAGGGTTTTGGTGGCATTCTATCCTACTGGCCGCCTTAACTTCCCATTTTGATAAACCCGTACCCGTCCCTAACATTTCCAAACTCAATTTTGTCAACTCCACTACATTTCTGGCTATCCAATGGACTAATCGGGATCATTTCCAAATTTTTCTGAAATATTTCAAAAAAATTTCAATTCTCCCAAGGGGGCATAGCTACACCTGTTTTACACTGGGGCATGACTGGGGCATATTTCCTATCGATTTTCTTTGACACAACACCTAAGTGACATTGTATCAAAGAGGGGCAAATGTAGACACCAAAATTTGGTCTAAGCTTGCGACTTCAATATTCTTCACAATTCCTATTCTTCATGGTCATGATTAAATAATGTCAATTATTTAATTATTCTCTACAGTCTTCATTTCTCCTATTAATTAAATAATCTTAATTATTTAATTAATTCACACTTTTCTTTATTCTATCTGATTAATTAAATAAACACTTTTTATTTAATTATGTTACTAATTAACCTTATCCATCTTGTCAAATTAAATAAATTCTTATTTAGTTTACTCTTTATCATATTTCAACTATAATTAAATAGATTCTTTATTTATTTAATTATTCATTTAAATCCCTTCATCATTTAATTAAATAAATCTTATTTATCTAATTATTCTTCAAATATCAAATCTTGAATTAAATGAATTATTTAATTCATGAATTCTATTTTAATGCATTCCTCTATATTTAGATAATTGTGTGAGTTATCTAAGTATTCACTTTTACTCGACTCAAAGATCTATTTTAAATCACTCAGTTAACTCTTGATTTAATGTCTGAGTGGCGTTCTCGAGTAATCTCTTCTTCAAATCTTTGAATCATCCAGTTCTAACTCATTTGCGTGTACATGCAGATTAATTAAATATTCCTATTTAATTAATTAAACCTTGTGCGTGCATTCGAACAAGAGTTTCTTTAATCAATCTTTATCTTTGCCATGCAAAGATAATTCTTCTGTTTTCGAATACCAAACTGGAAGATTAAATCATTTATTTAATCTTTAGTTCTATTTCTAATTTGTATCACTCATGTCACTACTGACAGTTATCAGAATACATGACTAATCAGTCAATCTCAACCGTTCGTTGATCTTTCGATCTTGGCCTGTCGTTCAAATAATCAATTTTCTATAAATTGATTTGTCATTCTTCATTCCAATCTCTCTCGAAAACTCGCAAAATCTTATGACTTTTGAGAGCACTTATCTTGAATCTTTGATGTTTTACTAATCACTATCTTAGGCTATACTTGCACAAACTTACGAAAAATCTGAGGGAAATTATACTACTACAAGCAAAATGGAGAAGGGAAATCGAGATGAATCATGGAAATACGTACGAATTTGGTGAGATTGTTCAAGTTTTATTTACGTTTTTGACTTCCTTTGTTCTTTGTTGCTTAACATTAGATTGCATTTAGAGATTTAGATTTGCATTGCATGTTTGCTCTTAATCTTGTCTTGTGCATTTTCTAGACGTTACACAACCCAACATTGAACATCAATCATCATCAGAAACGCATCAAGCTTCCATATCATATCAAAATCAAAAAATAGGTCAAAAAGTTAGTCAAAAAGTCAGAAAAAATAGAGTCATCTTGTTGAACTACGTTGTCTCTAAGCTTAAACGTAGGCAAGGCTAATCTTGGATCAACCCCCGAGACACCCTAGGTCAAGTCCTTTAGCTATCCATTGTAATTAGTTGTCGTATCTCGTCTGTTCATATCTTGGTCCTGTAAATTGGTTGAGTCAATCGAACTACGTGGTCTCTACGTGTATAATATAGGAAAGGCTAATATTTGATCAAACCCCGAGGCCCTTAGGATAGGTCTTTAGGTTAGGCTCTTGGTCAAAATCTCAGAAAACACCTAAAAATTAGAAAATCAAAAAATCCCAAAACATCAAAAAATTGAACATAAAATCAAATCAAAAGGATGATGCTCTTCTGAATCATGGGTTTATCATGTTAAACATAAATAAATTCAATTGTTGTACTTTGATTTTTGTTATCATATCTTTGGAGTCCCTTAATGATGTATCAAACTAGAGGAGCCAGGAAGGAGGATGATTTTTCTTTGTCTACTGTTTGTGAGTTGATCATTATTATTGTCCAAATTGTTGTGAGACATGTGCTACAAAGTATCATTGATGACATTCTGAATTTGCATAGGAAAATGGTTAACTCTTCTTTGTTTATACAAGCAATGCTCAGGTCATCTCGGTTTAATTATACTTAGATGCTTTTGTTAACTTGCACTATCAAGCATCATGGAAGTAGTACTTAGGTCATCATGGTTTAAATATACCATCGATGCTTGTACTCACTTTCTACATTTTAAAGGCCCAATGATGATAAAAAGCATGAAAATTTGACTGTTACGAATGACCACTTTGGCATACAAGATCTGTATGGTTAGAGTAGAATGCATCCATTTTAGTTTGCATTAGTTTGCATTATGGGATTTCCAAAGCTGCAACAATGATGTTATCTCTTGCATTAAGGGATTGAGTACACTGGACATTGCCAAAAACACATCATTTTCATACTTAATTTTATATCAGTTGCATCATCATTTGCATGCATTAGAAAAAACTATAACATCATTCATCCATCCATGCATCACATCATAATATTTGCATTAGAAAACACAAAACGACATTCATCACATCTCATTTACATAATCAAAATCATTTCATTTAGTGGCATTAGGGAAGCGGTTCACTAAGTGTAAATGAGTGAGTCTCTTCAGATTTCCAAAAGAATTGGGAAATATATGAGGTTTTGTGAAGCTTAAGACCCTAGAACACAATCATCTACATAATAATTTGCATCACATAATCATCATTCATCATTACAAAACATCACACATCATTTGCATTGCATCCATACATACTCAACATAATCATCACATGCATTATCATATCATCATGATCATCATCATATAAACATCATAACAACATAGAACTAGGCACCATCATACAATCATACATTCATTCATTCATTGCATCATTTATTTGCATTAGAAAAGAACAAAAAAATAAAATGCATCATAGACATCCATCATCATATAGACATCATTCATAAAAGCATCCTAGAATCATAACACATCATTTGCATCCATAGCATATCATAACATTAGGATCATCATCATGAACATGGAAATTAAATTCATTGCATATGATCATCATAACATAGAAATTAAATGCATCATAGACATCAATCATCATATCAACACATAGATCATCATCATCATCACATATCATATAACCTCAAAATCATAATGTCAAGTGTACAATGATATCGAAAAGTATGACAAGATACATCAATATAAAAAATGGCACTATATCATAATGTCTCAAATCAAGAGGTACATCATCAATGTATCAATTGAATCAATGTATACATTAGGTCTTGGTACATCATCAAGTCTAAGTACATTAATCAATCCTATACTGGGGCATATCAATCAATCAGAGAAGTCAAACCACATTTCCCAATCAAATCTAAATCAGCCTGCACCGTATTCAAAATCATGTCCCATGTCTTTAGGAAGCATTCGCGAGACTGAGGAATTCTAAAATCCTCCTATGATCATAACATATCACAAATCAACAATCTTATCAATCAATTCAACCTCGCCTATCATGAGGTTCATTAATCAATTCAACCTTTCCTATCATGAGGTTCATCAATCAATGCACCTCACCTATCATGAGGTTCATCAATCAATCCAACCTCACCTATCATGAGGTTCATCAATTGATCCAATGTCGCCTATCATGAGGTTCATCAATCAATGCACCTCGCCTATCATGAGGTCAATCAATCAAACTATCATTGATCCTCACCTATCACGAAGTTCATCAATCAAATCAACCTCACCTATCATGAGGTTCAATTAATCAAATCTCGCCTATCATGAGGTTTATCAAATCAATTAACTTATAATTGATCCTCACCTATCACGAGGTCAATTATCATCATCCTATCATTGCATCTCACCTATCATGAGATCAATAGAAATCTAATCTATCAACATCATCAATCATCATCAACACAAAGGCTGAATGCAATCATCAAACATCAAACACAAGGAGGAAACATAAGGCATCAATTAATCAATTAATCAAACTGGCAGGCTCAATCTTCTTTTTCGGGAGATAAATCGTTTCTGGATCATAAAATTTTGAAATCATCCTCAAATTCAAAAATTCACCAATTTATCTCCTGAGGGGGCATATATCTGTCTGTACTTGAAAATAAATGTCTGGAGCATTGTCTGGGGCATCAAAAACATTTTTGAGCATCAATATCAAATTTTTCTTTGAAGCAATGTGTAAACACATTACTTCAAAGAGGGGAAAAATGTATACACCTAAAAACAATCATCACCTTTAATTAATTAAATACTAGCTATTTGATTAATATTTCAACTACTTATAAATAAATGCTCAATTTATTTATATTATTCACCATTATCTAATTCTTCAAAATATAAAACACTTTCTTCTAAATTAATTAAATAAACAAGGTTCCCTAAACTTGTTTTATTTAATTATTCTTCACTAAATCCAATTAGGAATTAGAGCACATTTCTACAAATTTTTGTGTACCACCTCATCAAGGTCACATGAAAACAAATAACTCTAATTTTTAATTAGAATTATCCTCAACTCATTTCAAAAAGCATATGACTTATTCCTCCCACACTTCCACCAATTTTGGAGCACATGACTTATTCTTCCCACACTTCCACCAATTTTGGAAGCACATGGTCTTCTCTTCCCACACTTGAATCTTCCATCCAAATGACATGTTTCCCATTGGTCAAGAGATTCTTCCACACACATGGCATGTTTTCTTTAGTCAAGGGGACAACATCCTGATTCCCTTCATCTTCACCATCCATTTTTCTTATTTGAATCTGGACCGTTGATATTTTCCACCTCACTATATGCTTGGAAAAGGCTATAAATACAACCCTTGGGCTTTGTATTTTGCATCCACATTTGAAGTAAAGTTATCATGTAGGTTTATCATTGGAGCTTGGAGCATTCTTGGAGTCTTATAGCTAGTTTTTATATCATGTTTTGCATCATATTTAGATCTTAGATTAACATATTGCATCATAGTTGCATTTTAGATTAGTTAATTTTAAGTTTGCATTTGAGCATATGTAGAATCATATATAGATCATCATAGTTCAATACCATAGCATCCACCTCCACTTGTTCATTTATCATCAACATCATCCTCCATCCATCATGGCATTCATCATCATTGTTTGCACATAGTTTCATGTAGGCATATAGTTGGCTTGCATGTTGAATACTAATCTTGTTTCTTAAGTGTCATTATAATAGCCTTTGTGCACATAGAAATATGAGGGCCAAAAAGGTTAAAAATAATCATTTAAGAATAAAGGATAACGAGACATTCTTGGAAGATTTATCTTTACTGCAACTTAGAATAGTTTACTTTACTTTGAATCTTTCAATATAAATCGTTTCATTAAGGTTGGTGTTGATATTAACTTTACATATTTCACAAACACACACAATGTTTAATGGCACCAACCCTAAGGAGACTCCAATCTCCTGGTTTTAGGAGCACCCACTCCAACGAAGCACCCACTCCCTAATCTGAGCACCTACCCAGATATCTAATGGCACCCACCAATCATATTTACAATTCAGGATATTAGAATTGTTCTTTTGAACACAATTCTATGATGCAACTTAATTTGCAACTACACAATTCTATGCAACTCAACACTCTACTCTACACTCCTATTTCTTTTAGTGCATTCTTTGTTTTCCTCAAAGGCTCACATACACACTATGCGCCTTGCTCTTCTCTGTTCTCTGAATATTAACCCTAATTAAAATCTTTAATTTTTGTTTGGGTTCTACTCAATCAAAATTAGTGTATTCTTTGTTTGCAATTTGGCCCTCTCTCACTCTCACTATTTCATCATGCACACCTCTACACTTGGACAATTTTTTGATTGTCTTCTTTTTGTTTAACCCTATCAAACTACATTTATTGCCTCGAGCTTTGCACCACCGTCTACCACATCTAGAAGCTTATGTTAGAGTTTTCCTGTTATCTTCTTTAGGAAGCTACCAATTCATTGAGCTACATGCCATCAAAGTCAAATTATGACTCATTAGATTTTACTAAGTATGATGATCTGCAAAACCCTAATCCTGATATGCATTAAATTCATTTCCTTGTTTTATTGATTTAATTTTGATCTCTATTGCCTTGGAAATTTGTGTCATTTCCTTACAAATCAAATCTTCAATTAATTGGTCATAAGCATAGGTAGATCATTGAATTTCCTCCTCTGTAATAGTTACTTGTCAAAACCCTTGTTCATATGGACTTAGCCATTTGAGATCTTTTCCTTTGAATTATGGCCATTGATTTGATGTCTTCGCACCATGATCAATCATTATCCATTTATCTTTTCCATCTTTAAAACACGATCTTCAGATTGATCTTCTTTGAACGACCACCATTGATCTCATTCACTTGGTATCCATAGCCATCACAACCTCATAAAAGATCGCTACTTCATAGTGACTTCATTCTTCATATACACGATGTGAAGAGGTGTTGTGATCATTGTAAAATCTTCAAATTGTAATCTTTTTCGTCCACCATCACCTCATAATGTAACACTCCTTCATCAAGGACATTCGTTTTCATTTCTATGAAGTGAAGTAACTTAGCGATATCCATTCAATCTTCGCCTGATGATCTTGACTGTTAAACTCCCATCGCATTGACTTAGTCACCACTACTTTTCTTGGTGTTGGTTTGTTCACAACAACAATGTGAATAAACATTGTGATGCAATCATTTATCACCACATGTCCTTTGGGACACTTTTCCACCTGATCGATCCATCACATATTTTAGATGCAGACCCACCATGAATTTATCACAACCTCCCAATGTATCACTGAAAGCTTCATGTCTTGGAGGTGTATAAACGTGATGCACTAACACCATGTGATGTAATAATATTTTTCCACATGTTACATACTATTTTCATATTCCACTATCTTACATCCATCACATATTGCTAAACACCTCTATCGATGTGAATACAAATCACGATATGAAGAACACATGTGATAGAATCACAATGCTCCACTGTCCATGATGATGTCATCTTCCACTAACATCTATTCAACACCCATCACACAAAGGCTCCCTTCATTCTTCTTCACAACAATGATGTGAAATTATGGCACAATATCCTACCATGCATTCTCTTTGACGTCACAATCCACTAGCAGAGTTTGTCACCATATTGGTCCCACAATACACATGTCTTCATCCCACTATACCATAGGGAAAAACTTAGACCCACCAAACATGCTGTGGGCTAGCGAACACCGTCCAATCTACCAAGTTTGATTGTTGTCGTTGATCAAACTTTATCGCATATTTCCAAAAGCACTTGTTGAGATGACCTTCAAAACATGATGCACACAACACATGTGATAGCTATTATATCTTCAAACTCCAATGCACACCGTTGGATCTTCATCACGAGCACACCACACATCATAGGTAAGGCTTTGGTCATGAGAATGCAAACAAAAATGTGAAGGGTTTGTGCTATGCACACAAACCATCAACTTGAAGTGCTAGGACAAGGGGGTTGGTCACTTAATGAACTCAATGAATTAAGTGATAACTTAAGTAATCGGTAACTGCCTACACATAGTCAATGAAAAATTATAAAGTCCGCTCAACACCATGATTTCCTGTAAATTATATTTTTATGAAGCTCTTGAGAAACCTATGTTGAATCTATAGTCAAATTTCTCTGCAAACCTCTAGAAAGTGACTTTTGCAACAACATAGCAATATTGCATGACAACATTACAACTTTTTGAGAAACTTTACAACATTTTCAAAACATGCTCTTCTCTCAATCATACTTAACCAACACTTCTAGACATTGATCCACATAGCACAATGACATCCAAGCTCACCATTGATCTACCCTTTGACATCAATGACAACATTATGCAAACAATCTCCCCCTTTCCCATGATGATGCCGACATAATTTCTCTGTACCATCTCCAAATGCCATGTACCAATTAATGAGCATTTTCACACGTCTCTCCCAGTCAAGCTATTTTCACTAATTTCTCCCCCTTTGACATCAATGATAAAGGGTCGCTTTAGGACACCATGATTTTGCAACTGTTACTCCTCCTTAGCAATGGAAAAGAAAATTTTCCCCCCTTTGATTGATACTAACTAATACCAATTTTTTCTCTTCTCCTCTAGCCTCAATGGTAAAACTAAATGCTCTAGATTCTCTATACCAATTAACATTGGTCCAATACCAATTGGAACCATTTTATACATATCAATTGAACTGCTCTATACTAATTGAACTTTTGAACTACTCAATTTCTCTCCCCCTTTGATATTCTCCCTCTTTGATAGGCATCACAAAGAGAAAGCATGTAACCATAAATCTACAACCATCAAGCCATTAGAAATTTGTAAAACCAATTTTATTTGAGTTGATCTCTCCTTTTCTTCTAGAGATGAATGGCATTTCTATGAAGCTCCTCCTGGACTCATTCCCTATCACTAAGATTTAGTGATGTGAGGTAGAAGTAGCCACATTGAGTGTTGCCTACTGACCTTTCACTCTCCTGCTTCTTCTTTGTCTGGTTAGCCTTCTTCTCAGGAACATGTGAACCATTTTTTAGTCTAGGGGACATATTCCTCTTCTTATTGATATGTTCTATTGGTCTTACATAATTTATTATACAATTCTTAGTTATGTGACTAAAGTTATTACAATTATAGCACATTAAATTCATGTTCACTATAGGAGAAAATTAATTCCTATTCATATATTTTGTGCTCCTTCTAGGTGTATCCCTACACTCTGAAGCTCTATGACCAAACTAATTACAGGTATAATAGTAACCATAAAAACATGAGGAATACCTGGTCACAACATCTCTATGTGTAGGATGAGGTTCTCTCCTTTGATTTGGATTCTTGACATATCTCACCCTTGTGGAATCGTCTGCATCAGCTCCCTTTGTATGTTGCCTTTTCTTCAAGTTTTCAAGGATTGATTTCTCAACCTTCTTATCTATTACAAACTTCTTTTCTTCATCTGGTTTTTTATTTAAAGTGGCATTATTTTTGTAGGAATTTTCATGTTTTATGTAACACTTCTCTTTTGCTTTAAATCATACAATTTACCATATGCGTTCTTGGTTGGACTTTTACCTTTTTCAAAACCAAGACCAATATTTTCTTTTGATGGATTTTTTAAGTTTATCAACTCATCTAATATCTTAGAGCCACCTTTCAATTTCAAACCTTTGTCAATCTTCTCTTTAGATTTTCTAGGTCCTTCCTCAAAGCCACTATTTCAGCCTCTAACTTCATACACTCATCTGATTTAGAATGTAGTTCAAATCTGACTACATCTTCTACCCTCTCCACCTCTTTAACTTGTGTATTCAAGCTGATCACTATCTAATTAGACTCTTCTAGAATATTGGTTAGCTTATCAATCTCCTCTTGTGCATGCATTTTTTGATGGTTGTTCTCCTTTTCCAAGCTATCAATATCATCTCTTAAATTATCAATTTCTTATAAGGAAGAGATGAGTTCTCCTTCAAATTCAACCTCACCTTCTTCATGGTTTTCAACCTTACCATTTTCTTGAATTGCAGATCCTTTTTCCATGTATAGGGATTCATTTCCCTTAGCCATCAAAGCATAGTCATATCCATCATCTAAGAAATTACTGGATTTAGATGAACTATTTCCTTTTCTTAAGTGCAAATTATTTTACTTCTTTTACTAATATTTTCTTTCTCAAAGTTATTCTTTTCATCATAAGAGCATTTAGAAGAAAAATGACCAATTCTACCATAGCTAAAGCACTTAAAGGGTAACATACCTGTATATTTTCAAGTTCCTCTTCTCAATATTCTAATGAATTTAGCTTCCTCAACATCAAAACCCTCTAAACTAGATGTAGATGCTTCCAATTCTTCATTATGGCCTTCTTTGAGTGTGACTTCTTTCTTGGACATTTATGCATTTCCCATTCTCATCTCACAGGTTGTGAAGATTCCATGCAACTCATCAATGGTGAGTTTGTCTACTTCTCTGGCTTCCTCTATTGCAAGAATTTTGGAGTTGTATTTAAATGGAATTGACCTTAAAACTTTTTGAACAATAACAAACTCTTTCACTTCTTCTCCTAGACCTCTGTAGCATTTACTATTTCATCTACTCTCAAGAGGTATTCTACAATTTTCTCTACTTCATTCATGTTCAAACTTTCAAACTCGTTTATGAAAATTTGTAGCTTGGCCAACTTCACTTTTTTATCTCCTTGATAAATGTTCTTTAGCTTATTCCATATATCATGTGCAATCTTACAGTGCATGACTTTGAAAACCACTGAACTAGACAATCCACAAAGAATTGTATTATTTTCCTTAGCATTGTCTTCATAAGCCTTATTTGTAGCTTTAGTAGTTGGAGATGTAGCAAGAGCTATATGTCCCTTCACAACTGACATCTACACATCAAACCCTAATGATCCCAACTATGTCTCCATTTTAATGCTCTAAAAAGTGTATTCTAATCCATCAAAGAAAGGTACTTTACCTGTAGATAAGCCTTCTTGGCTAACCATTTTGTGTTCACTTATCCAAAATCTACTTGATTTGATTAAGCTTCTCCTAGAGAACCTAGGGCTCTGATACCAATTGTTGGAAAACAACAATCTACTGAGGGGGGGTGAATCAGTAGATCAATTAAAACTAATTCATTTTACCCCTTTATGCAGATTTACTAAAAAGTAGAGAGATAAACATATACACAAACATAGAAGCCCATAACACATGATATATGTGGAAAACCCAAGTTGGGAGGTGAGAAATGTTGTTAGGATCTACTATCCTAATCCAACCTCATAATGAAAATGTTTTGTTACAATGTTTAAGGGCAACAACCCTAAGGAGACTCCAATCCCTAGGTTTTAGGAGAACCCACTCCCTAATCTGAGCACCTACTTAGATATTTGATGGCACCAACCAATCAAATTTACAATTCAAGATATTACAATTATTATTTTGAACACAATTCTATGTTGCAACTTAATTTTCAACTACACAATTATCTGCAACTCAACACTCTACTTTGCACCCCTATTTCTTTGAGTGCATTCGTTGTTCACCTAAAAGGCTCACATACTCACTCTGAACCTTGCTTTGCTCTGCTCTTTGAATGTTAACCCTGATTGAAATATTTGATTTTTGTTTGGGTTATACTCAATCAAAATTAGTGCATTCTCTATCTAAAACTTGGATCTCTCTCACTCTCACTATTGCATCATGCACACCTCTGCACTTAGACAATTTTCTTATTGTCTTCTTTTTGTTTAACCCTACCGAACTGCATTTTACTGCCTTGAGCTTTGCATCACTGTCCAACACATTTGGAAGCTTTTGTTAGGGTTTTTCGGCTATCTTCCTTAGGAAGCTACCTGTTCATTGAGCCACATGCCATCAAATTCAAATTTTGGTTCATTAGATTTTACTATGTATGACGATATACAAAACCCTAACCCTGATATGTATTAAATATATTTATTTATTTTATCGATCTAATTTTGATCTTTGTTGCCTTGGTAATTTTTATTGTTGCCCTATAAATTAAATCTTCAATCAATTGGTTATAGGAGTAGGTGGATAATTTAATTTTCTCCTCTATGACATTTACAAATCAAGACCCTTGTTCACATAGACTTAGCCATTTGTTTTCATCACCTCTGAATTATGGCCATTGATTTGATGTCTTCATGCCACGATCAATTGTTCTCCATTTATCTTTGTCATCTTTAAACCATGATCATCAGATTGATCTTCTTTTAATGACCACCATTGATCTCATTCACTTGGTATGCATAGCCATCACAACCTCATAGTGTATCGCTACTTCAATAGAGACTTCTTTTTTCGTATACACAATGTGAAGATGCACATGATCACTATCAGATCTTCAAATTTTAATCTTTTTCATCCATCACATCCTCATAACATATCACTCCTTTGTCAAGGGAATTCCTTTTCATTTCCATGATGTGAAGTAACTTAACAATATATGTTTGATCTTTTCCTGATGATCTTGGCTGTTAAACTCCCATCACATTCACTTAGTGCATTGCTACTTCTCTTGGTGTTGGCTTATTCACAACATTGATGTGAATAAATATTGTGATGCAATCATTTATTGCCACATGTCCTCTGGGACACTTGTCCACCTTATCATTGCATCGCATATTCAAGATGCAGACCCACCATGAATTTATTGCAATCTCCTAGTGTATCACCAAAAGCTTCATGTCTCAGAGGTGTATAAACATGATGTAATAATATTTTCCCACCTATTACAAACTATCATCATACTCCTCTTTCTTCCATCTATTGCATATTGCTAAACACCTTTGCCGATGTGAATACAAATCATGATGTGAAGAACACATGTGATAGAATCACAATGCTCCACATGTCCATGATGATTTCATCTTCCACTAACATTCATTCATCATCCATCGCACAAAGGATCCTTTTTTTTTTTCACAACAGTGATGTGAAATGATGGTGCAATATCTTTCTACATATCCTCCTTGACGTCACAATGCACTAGTAGATTTTGTTGCCATACTAGTCCCACACTATACGTGTCTTCAACCTGCTATATCGTAGGGAAAAGCACAGAACCACCAAACATGTTGTAGGATCATGAGCATCATCCAGTCTACCAAGTTTGATCGTTTCCATTGATCAAACTTTATTGCATATCACCAAAAGCACTTGCCAAGCTGACCTTCAAAACATGATGCACACAACACATGTAATAGCCATTGATCTTCAAACTCCAATGCATACCATTGGATCTTCATCATGGGAATAGCACACATCATGATTAAGGATTTGGTCACAAGAATACAAACAATGATGTGAAGGGTTTGTGTGATGCACACAAACCATCAACCTAAAGCGCTAGGACAAGGGGGCCGGTCACTCAACGAACTTAATGAATTAAGTGATAACTTAAGTAACTGATAACCACCTACACATAGTCAACAAAAAATTATAAAGTTTGTTTAGCTCCAAACTGCAAGCTTTAGGGTTTTATTGTAAAACCTTAGTTTAGACTGAGAGAACAAATAAATCCTTTTAGAGTGCACCACTTTCCATCAAGAACTGCAAATTACATTTCTGTGAAGCTCTCAAAAAACCCTTGTCAAATCTACTATCATATTTCTTTGCAAACCTTTGGAAGTGACTTCTACAACAACATAGCAATATTACATGATAACATTGCAACTTTTTGAGCAACTTTGCAGCATTTGCAAAATATTCTCTTCTCTCAATCATACTTAACCAACACTTCTAGTCATTGATCCATAGAGAACAATGAAATCCAAGATCACTACTAATCTTCCCTTTGACATCAATAACACCTTGTGACATCAATGACAACATTATGCCAACAAGAAAGAGAGGGGGTGGGAGGGATTGAGGGAGGGAGAGACCTAAGAGAGAGAGAGAGAGGGTGGATGGGAGGGATAAAGATAGGGAGAGACCTAAGAGAGAGGGGGGTTGGAGGGATAGAGGGAGGTAAGGATGGATAGAGAGAGAGGGAGGGAGGGAGGGAGGGAGAGACCTACGAGGGAGAGAGGGGGTGGTATAGATAGAGGGAGGTAGAGACTTGAGAGAGATAGATGGAGGGATAGAGGAAGAGAAGGAGGAATGGAGGGAGGGAAAAAGTGATAGAGGGACGAAAGGAGGGAGAGAGAGAGGGAGTGAGGGAGACAGGGGGTTGGGAGGGATAGAGAGAGGGAGAGACCTAAGAGAGAGAGATAGAGACAAGATTAGAGGTATAGAGGAAGGGAGAGACTTGAGAGAGAGGGAGTTATCTAGTTATGGTGGGAGGGAGACCTGAGAAAGAGGGGGTTGAAGGGATAGATGGAGGGAGAATCCTAGGAGAGAGAGAGGTATGGAAGGAGGGATAGAGAAAGAGGGATGAAGGGAGGGATGGATGAATAGAGAGGGACAAAGGGACGAAGGGAGAGACCTAAGATAGAGATAGGGGTGGGAGGGAGAGAGAGGGGGAGGGAAGGAGGACAGAGGGAGAGGGAAGGAGGAATAAAGGGAGGGATGGATGAATAGAGAGAGGGAGGGAGGGAGGAAGAGATGTAAGAGAGAGAGTGGGTGGGAGGGATAGAGAGAGGGAGAGACCTGAGAGAGAGTTAGGGAGGGAGTGATAGAGAGATGGATGAAGGGACCAAGGGAGGGAGGGATGGAGAGAGATGGACTGAGAGAGAGAGGGGGTGGTGTTTGGAAAATGTGTCTCAACCTTACAATTATATAAAGGTTATTGTTGATACGATATGTATATTTCCTAGTTACATTGATAGGTGTAATATACAATGGCAACAAGGGGAGGGGTGGGATGTGTGTAAAGATTTTTTTGTTAACTTTTTCAGAAATCTCCTAAGATGGGTAACATAGATTATATAAATGATACATTGTAAATCTATACTGTTAATTATTTGGTTTTAGATCTAATGGTGGATATTTTGTTGGAATGTCTTTCCCTAGAAGGTAACCCTATTTTATGAGGGTATTGTAGTATGATAATAGACGATGATGTATTATGAGAGTTTGATAGTGGTCATGTTGTCTCTTAATCTTGGGTTGGTGATATTCCTATGAGAAGCTTTCTCTGCAAGTATATTGTAATCTTTGTGATTTATGAATAATATATTGGGCAAATTTTGGAGTAATGGTTTTTTCTCTCGAAAGGGTTTTCCCAGTGTAAATCATTGTGTCATGGTATGCATGATATTTATGCTTATTTATGTTTGTTGGCTAATAGATTAGGCACCTTGATATAATATAAACCTATGCCTAAAAGGTGTCGAATGAACTGACAACTTTAAATATTTACCCTTTGGAAAGAGAAAATATCCTCTAAATTTTTTCAAGGTACAACTCCCTCACAAGATTTTCAATAAATTGACAAAACAAAAAAAATGAAAACAATGTTTTATTTTAACTAGAAAGCAAAAAAGGTCAAACCCAATACCATGAAGAATCCTAATATCAGATGTGAGATACAGATAATAGAATACTAGCACAATGACCAGTTTAATTTTGAAAATAATAGGGAATAAAAGATATATTGAATATTAACTGAAGAAATCTACCATGAAGAAACTGCATAACTCACACAAAGGTAAAGCACAACATTAAAATACTCCTAAACGTAAAGATTCAAGAACATCAAATTATCTTCACAATCTAAATGCACAAAGAAAAATAGTGATTTCATTCATAGGAATAGTAGCGAAGTCTATAATATTGAGCTCTTAAAACATTGTCTACAGAGTTGTAGTTTGAAAATAGATACATATTTATAAGTGGGTAGATAATTGCTTCATCTTTGTTCATAAATAATCAAAACTAAAAAGTATAGAATAAAACATAATAAAGAAAATGAATAGGTAGGATGGTTTTTATTTATTTATTTCCTTAGGAAGTGCCACAAGTCTCTTTCATAAGGTTTGGAAGGCCTTAATGGTATGCAATAGCTCCTTATGTTGAGGAATGGTCACATTAGTTAGTCACACCTTCTAGGCTAACTGGCTATCTTTAATTGATTTAATGTGCTTTCCACAAGTCTTCATGAGGTCAATTGTTGGGATGAAACTAGATGTAATTCACTAAATCCTTTTAAATGTTCAACATTAAAGGAATGAGAATCAAGTATTCCTTTAACTAAATTTGGGAAATTGTTTTCCAACTCTTTGATGTTTGTATCTTCTTAGATTTCTCCTTTGTCTTGTTGCAATCCCAAGGAAAATAAAGTTCCTTGTGCTTCCTCTATGACCATAATGCATTCAACCAAAATTTCCTGAAGATTTTGTAGATCTTTTCGAATAATTTTCAATTTCCATTCAATGCTTTTAATCCATATAGGGAAACGAGAGTCTGTAGTGTTGGGTATGATTTTCTCTGCCACTAGATTCTTTATGTCCTAGCTCATCATTATTTTTAATTCAATTTGACAATTGTTTTGTGTTTTCTCTTCTTTTTCAGCTACAACAATTTCCTCTCCAAGGGTAGATTTCAAGGAATTAACTTCTTGTAAATTCTTTATAGACTCAACAATAACGAAATTTCCTTTTCTGATTAAACATTCAATCCATTCCTCTACAACTTTTCCTAGTGTTTGGAAATTATTTACCTTGTTCATTTCTTCTTCTCCAATCATAGGTAGAGGATTTGAAGAACAATTAGCCTGGGTAGGTCGAGGAGGAGGATCAAAGACATAACTTAGGCATTATGTCAAAGCTTGGATTTGGGCCTTCAATTCGTCTTTGCTCTCCTTATCTTTGATCATTCTACCATCCTTGCAGTAGATACTTGAAAAATATGAACATCCCCATCCCTAGTAGAAGGCTCAAGATCAATTCTATTGACCTTAAAATCACTTGCAGTTGCCTAGGAAACTTCCTTTTGTGCCGAAGGGTATGCAATTTCTAAATGTAGGTTCCCTGATTCAATACCATCTAACAACCGTGCAGTAGTCTTCAATTTCTTTGGTTTTGAAGTTGAGGTCCTTTGTAATAATTGGCCTACCATATCCTATTATGGTAAGTTGAGCTGTACAAACTTTTTGTTCTTGGACAGGGTTTCCTCTAACCAAACTGATGTAGTAGCTGGATTAGTTGCCTTAGAGTTTTAATATTCAAATAATGTTTTGGATATAGGAGGGGTATTCACTGGTGTTTTCTTCGATGTAGTTGGAACAATATTTGATTTTTGTGGCATCTCCATCTCTCTGATAGGTGATTCAAAGTCAATGCCAATATTCTATAGGTCCTCTTCTTCCTCACCTCCTTTCTCCTCCAGATTATGCTGATCAAGAATATCCTCTCCACATGTTTGTTGATACATATTCTGATTAGGTGAATTATCATCGTCTCCTTGAGTTCCAAAGGGTAAAGACTATGAGGTGGTACTGGTTTTTCTCAAATTTGGGGAAGGTTGGCAAGTACTCTTGGAAGGCTAGGAGTTCTATGACATGGTGAGAGGATGAGACTAATTTGTCCTCTTCTTGATTAACCACTTTTATGTCCTGGCTAAAATTTCAATAGTTTTTTCTTCAATGGTTTCCTTTTCTTTAATGCTCCAATCCATGGTAGGGATAGGGAAACTTTCAATCAATTTAGTGTAAACTGGGTCTATCATATCAGAACCATCCTCAACAATATCTTTTAGGTCCCAATTTAGGCCATGGATAACAATTTGTTCCATAGACAGTCTCATCCAACTTCTCCTTCTAACTTCATATTCATGAAAATAGTTAGCCCAATAATCTTCTAAGTTGGGCTGATGAATGAAATTAGGACTCAATTTTAGATTGTTCTTAATATAATATTCCAGGTCAAAATGAAAACTCTCATCATAAGAATGCAGATTATACTTGGACAACTCCCTTTGAATATTCAAAGCATCAGCCATAGACTGACATGTATAGGGGCCAAAACCAACAAGGAAATAGACAATCAATCTTCTTCTATCATGGCATACCCTATTCACATTTGCTAACTACTTGCACACTTCAAACATGACTCATTTATCTTTAGGATACTTTGGAAGTTTAATAGGAAATCCCACAAAACCACCCACTCTTGTGTAGTAAAACCTTTGAAATTGGATGAAGTGGCTACCATAGAAGTTCACAAACTGAATGGCTTCAGGTGACAACCACATTCTGACACGGCCTTGTAACTCCCTAGTCATCCTCATGGTGAAGTTATCATTTATCCTCCTGAAATGGATGAAGCTTTTATTAAGCTGCAATTTATCTAGGTAATCATATAAATAGGCACTTTTTCAGGAGGGAGGTCACTTGTCGTCAATCCAGGCCAAGGTCTAGTGCTATCAATAGCATAAATTAAGTATGAGGACATGTAAAAGAACTTTTTGAGTATAAAGAAGGTCATCAAATTATGCACACAGTCACTGATAATCATAGCCTAGTTGAGGAATTGATGCTCAAATAGCATAATCTGGATAAAAAAATATGTCCACTCTTTGAACCCATGTACATCCTCATTTCCCCTAACTCTATTCAACAACACCACAATTTCAACTACTTCATCTACAAAATGATTCCTATGTAACTTCTGAGGTGATTGAGATTTTCCCTATTTTGGTTTTACAAACCAGTTTTTAGCCATTTCATTCTTATAAAGTCCATTCTTAGTAAAAAATTCAATCTGGGAATCAGACATATTCATAGATGAGTAGTCATCCCTTTCTAGAATCTTCAAGCATGATGCAAAGGTGGCCCTTTGAACATTTAAGACTAACCAATTGTCCTCAGTTCTGACTTGTCAATTTTGTGAGTTATAATGTCTAATACATTCCAGAATAAGTTCAGGACACTGTACAACAATGCGGAAAGCAACCGCTTTGACTAGCTCACTACTGATTACCCACTAAGTGATGGGTGGCGGGTTTGGGTTCTTAAACTTATCCCTCAATTTACTTAAATTCATGGGCCCTAAACATGTATCCCCAATCTTAGGCCCTTCATAAGTTAACCCAGATATGTACTTGTAACCCATGCATTTTTACTTAGCCATGATTATGAATTTAGGACTAAGAAAAGAATATATTCAAATAGACTACAATACAATGAATAAATAACCCATAAAGAAAAACTCTAAAGAAAGAGAATATTGTAAATACCTCCAATGGTGAACTCTTTAACTGAAAATTCGTAATGATATACCTCTTCATTCTCCTCCTTGAAACTCAACACCACGATAAGAAATGTTTGTCTATGACTTGTAGTTTTCTTATTTAACCCCATGGGAAATGTATGAGTAGATGATCATTTAATATTAGTTCTTTACCATAGGACATGTGTCATCTTTCCCATCACTATTTTATTGCAACTATTTTTCAAAATTTTGAAAAATAATGGCTAGAGGTGGGGAGGTGGGGAGTTCAACGAACCTTATGAAAGCCCACCGGAGTTCAAATTTTGTTCTAACACACCTCCTAACAAAGGGAAACTTAACATGATATTCACACCAATTGGGAAAAGGAAATTTCAATGAACCTAGGTAAAATTAACTTGCTAAAGATTTGGAAGAATACAAAGCTAAGCGACTAAATAGAAAGTTAGATGAACTAAGGAAAATGCCGCACAGGTTCGCGAAGACGTATTAAACACCACCTAACATATGACTTAGCTGATTTTTGGACAAGGAAAAGGCCTCTTGCGAGCCATAGCAAAAATCTAGGGTAACATTGTTTATGTTTTTGTAACTGTTAAAGATTTGTAAAAGTTTTGCATTATTCTCGTCTTAAGATTAGTGTAGGAAATTGTTCCGCTACCTTAGCTTCCTTACAAGTGGTATTAGAGCCTAATCACCTTTAGTTTCAATTGTGGGTTGTTGGATTTTTTTAACTAATCCAGATTTGAGTGGGAGCTTGTGTAGAAGATAGTTTGTGATCTTGTTGCAGAAATTTTCAAATGGCAAGTTCATCAAGGAGAATAGAGGTGGATAAATTTTTTGGAAATAATTTTGAAATGTGGAAGCTGAAGATGGAGGATTTGTTGATAGATCAAGATTTGTGGGATATTTTTGATGAGAATGTTTCAAGGCTTACAGATCCTACTCAAGCTACTCAATATGATGTTATGGATTGTAAAGCCAAGGGTCTAATCAAATTGTTCTCGGTAGATTCTTTTTTAATTAATGTCCATGAGGAGACCTCTGCACATAAACTATGGAAGAAGCTTGGTGAGATGTATCATGCAATTTTTTAGTGAACAAGATTTTTGTGAGGAAGAAGTATTCCTTGAGAATGGATGAATCATACACCACTTGGAAGCATTCAATACGTTGGTGGCACAATTGGCATCAATTGGTGTCAAAATGGATGAGGAGGAGAAATGTCGGATATTTCTTTGTTCTTTACCTGATTCATGGGATTCTCTTGTTATGGCTATTGGGAGTACTTCTATAATTTTGAATACTGAAGATGTGGTGGGTTCTTTGCTTTCAGAAGAGATGAGAAGAAAGGTATCCATAACTCCCAGGGAGGCCCTAAATGTTCATGGGAGATTTAAGGAAAAAGGAAAGAAAAATGAGAGGGATGACAAATCTAAGTCCAAGGGGAGATCTAAATCTCCTGGAAAGTCCAAAGTTATTTGATGGAATTATGGTAAGCCTGGACATGTTGGTAAGGAATGCAAAGAAGAAAAGAAGAAGAAAAAGAAGAAATTTGATTCTGATTTTGAGTCTGAGAAGGAAGATAGTGATGCATTCATTGCAGCTTTGGAAAATCATGCATGTAATGATGCATGGTTAATTGAATCAAGTGCATCTTTCCATATGACCTTTAATAATGATTGGTTTTTTGAATATGAAGAATTTGATGGAGGTAAGGTGTACTTGGGTGATGACTCTCATTTAGACATTTTTCCCATGGAAAAGTTAAAATTAGGTTTCCTGATGGTAGAATAAAAGGGATTGATGGTGTGTTGCATATCCCTAGATTAGCATGAAATATGTTACAGATAAGAAAACTAATAGATGCAAGTGTGCAAGTAGTATTTTATGATGCAAGATGAAAGATGGTTAGAGGTGATATGGTGATTGTTAGAGGTGTTGATATGGCAGATTGTATAAGATTGATGCATGCACTATTGAGTGCAATAGTACTTCTGTGAAAAGAAAGTTTGTGGAAGAGGTGAAGATTTCACCTTCAACAGATGGTCATGGATTATGGGTACCCAAGGGTGATCTTTCTTCTGAATCAAAGTTACCTATAGAGAAAACTATGTTATGGCATCAAAGACTTGGCCACATTAGAGAAAAGGGTCTAAGGACCTTGAAAAATAAAATCCTTTTTGAAGGTTTGTCTGATTGTAATCTTGAATTCAATTTCAGTGAGCATTGCATTTATGGAAAATAAAACCACGTTCAGTTTTACTTGAGTTCTCGTAAATCTTGTGGTGTATTGGATCTTATTCATTATGATGTGTTTGGTCTTGTAGATGTTCCTTCGATTAGTAAATCCACATATTATGTTTCATTTATTGATGATTATAGTAGGACATGGGTATATTTTCTAAAGAGTAAATCTGAAGTTTTCAGTTGATTTAAACAATTTAAAGCAATGGTTGAGTTATAGACTAGAAAGAAAATAAAATGTTCGAGGACTAATAATGGCAGTGAATTTGTCTCTAATGATTTCGATAGATTCTGTAAAGATTGTGGTATTCATAGATATAAGACAACTTTGTACTCTCCATAATAGAATGGAGTTGCAGAAAGAATGAACATGACACTAATGGAGAAGGCTAGGAGTATGTTGAGTGGTGTTGTTCTAGAACAAAGGTTTTAGGACGAAGCTATTTCCACTACTTGTTACTTGATTAACATGTCTCCTACATCAACTCTTGTTGATAAGACACCTATAGAAGCATGGTAGGGTTGCAAGCCTTCATTAAAACATCTTAGAGTTTTTGGTTGTAAGGCATATGCATATGTGCCAAAGGAGAAGTGAACAAAGTTGGTGAACAAGGCTATGAAATGTATCTTTATCGGATACAGTTATGGTGTGAAAGGATACAAGCTTTGAGATCCTGTTGCATGGAAGGTGATACATAGTAGAAGTGTTTTTTTAGAGAAACTAAGCCTTGTTTTGTTACATTGTAGCAAAAACAAAGTAAATAGGAAGATGTGGCTCAATTTCCTTCTACACTTGAGAAAGTTGAATCAAGGCCCATGGATAGACACGAAGTTGAGGAGAGCTCATCTAGGTTTGAATCTTCAGAAGAGGAGGAAGGACCTCCAACTCAACTTCTTCGTAGGTCTACAAGGCATATACAACCACCTGAAAGGTATAATCCTAATGATTGGAGATGTATTTTTTCTTTGAATACTAACATGGATGAATCCAAATCTGTAGAAGAGGCATTAGGTATGAATGATGCAAAATCTTGGAAGATTGCTATGGATGAAGAAATGGAATCTTTGAAAAAGAATGATACATGGGATCTTGTACCATTTCCTAAAGGACATAAACCTGTTGGTTGCAAATGGGTGTTCAAGAAAAAGATTGGTTTAGATGGAGGTATTGAGAAGTACAAAGCAAGGTTGGTTGTGAAAGGTTACTCTCAAGTTGAGGATGTTGATTATGGTGAGATATTATCTCCTATTGCAAAAATGTCATCCATTAGATTTTTGCTTGTTATTACTGCTGCTTATGATTTAGAGGTTGAGAAAATGGATGTGAAAACTACTTTCCTTCATGGTTACTTGGAAGAGGATATTTATATGACACAACCAAAGCACTATGTAGTGAAAGGTAAAAGTAAATTGGTTTGCAAAGTGAAGAAATCTTTGTATAGCTTAAAACATAGTCCTAGGATGTGGTACTAGAAATTTGATACATATGTGTTGAGTTTGGGATTTGAGCATTCTAAATTAGATCATTGTGTTTATTATAAAACTGAGGGTGATAATTTTTTATTTATTGTATTATATGTTGATGATATGTTATTTATTGGCAAAGGAAAATGTATGATTTCATAACTGAAACATCAACTTGCTGCTAAATTTGAAATGAAAGGCCTTGGTGCAGCTAGAAACATTCTTGGGATGGAAATTAGAAGAGATAGAGTGAACAAAAAGCTATGGATTGGGAAAAGTAAGTATGTTAATTCAATTTTATAGAGATTTAACATGCAGGATTGTAGACCATTGTGTGGTCCCCTTTTTTTGGAACAAATTTATCTATTTTAGATTGTCCAACATCTACATCAGAGATGGAAGACATGAGAAAAGTTCCTTATCAGAGTGCAGTTAGAAATTTGATGTATGTTATGGTTTGTACTAGACCAGAAATTTCCCAAGCAGTGGGAGTTATTTCCAGATATATGTCTAATCTTGGTAGAGTTCATTGGGATGTAGTTAAAAGGGTCTTCAGATATTTGCACGGTACCTCAAATTATTCCTTGTGTTATCATAGTAATATGAATGAAGATAAAATTTCCCTTGATATTCATGGTTATGTGGATTCAGAATAGGCAGGTGATATTGAGAGAAGACGATCCACTAGTGCTTATGTGTTTACATTATTCAGTGGTGCAATCAGTTGGATGAGTAAGCGACAGGTTGTGGTTTCCTTTTCCAGTATTGAAGTAGAGTATATGGCAACTACTCATGCTTGTAAAGAATCCATTTGTCTGAAGAGACTGTGTTCAGATATTGGAATAAAACAAGGTACAATGACAATTTATTGTGACTGTTAGAGTGCGATAGTCTAGCCAAGAACCCGACATTTCATTCTAGGACCAATCACATTGATGTACAATATCATTTTGTTCGAGATATGGTCGAAGATGGCAGGGTCGAGTTGGTTAAGGTAGAGACTTTAATGAATGTTGTTGATTCTTTAACTAAGCCTATAAGCATAGAGAAGTTCATATGGTGTTCAAAGACTATGGGCCTTTTGGCCCCTAGCAATTAAGAGGCAATGTTTACTCCCTCCTATTTCTCTTTCATGGTGTTTGACAAGTGGGAGATTTTTTGGGAAAATGTGTCTCAACCTTGCAATTATATAAAGGTTATTGTTGATAGGATATATATATATATATTTCCTAGTTACACTGATAGGTGTAATATACAATGGGAGCAAGGGGAGCAGTGGGATGTGTGTAAAGAATTTTTTGTTAAATTTTTCAGAATACTCCTAAAATAGTTTACATACATTATATAAATGATACATTATAAATCTAGACTGTTAATTATTAGGTTTTAGATCTAATGGTGGATATTTTGTTGGTATGTCTTGCCCTATAAGGTAACACTATTTTATGAGGGTGTTGTACTATAGTTATAGACTGTGATGTATTCTAAGAGTCTAATAGTGGTCGTGTTGTCTCTTGATCACTGGCTGGTGATACTTGTAACACCCCTCCTTTTTGTGCTCTGTTGATCAGGCAATGTTTTTCTATGTTATGCTTCGATCATGTTAACACGTGAATTAATGATGCTTTATGCTTTGATTATGTTAATGATGTTAGCTTCATTAGTTAGTATTACTGTATTGGTGAAGGGGACGAGATCACATCACTCGCATGCGAGCGCCCTGTGATTCCGCAATTTTCCCTTCACGATATGTTTTAACTATGTTATATGCACATTCGACACTCGTGTTGTTGCAGGATGCAGGTATAGGACATCGACTCCACCTGGTTCCATAGGTCTAGCATGTCCCTTGTTCAATGGAAATCAATTGGGAGATAGTAGCTAGTTTTTTTCTGTGTCAAGCCACTACCCTAGTCTCAGTGTGTCGTCAGGCTGTAGTCGGGTTGGTTGTTTCGTTGCCCATGTTACTTTGGTCTTTATTTAGATTCAAGTTTTAATGGCTTGCATTGTTAAACTGGTGATTTAATGCATTTGGTTGTAATGTTAGGAATGTTATTTACTTTATTAATTAATTTAATTTAATTAATAAAATAATCTAATCTTGGATTAGATTTATTTTATTGATTAATTAAATTAATTGTGTGGAATTGATTAAGTTATTCCTTGAATTAAAAGTGTTAAAAGATTTAATTCTTTTGTTGAAAAGAAAATGTTAAATTATATCGAATTCAATTTGGAATTGGAAATTGTTTTAAGTTATTAAAAATTCAAATGTTTTCAAATGCAATGACTTTGGGGTAGAAAATATATTTTTAGAAATAGTTGACTATTTTTGGTAAAAGATATTTGTTTTTTTTGAATTTGAAAATTGAAATTTGATTTGAATTTCAATTTGTGAATAATTTGGGGACGTTTGAATTTCATTTTGAATTTGAATTTGATGTTTGCAATTGAATTTGAATTTAATTAGAATTAGAATTTGAAATTGGAATTTGTATTTGAATTTGAATTAGAACTTGGATTTGAATTTGAATTTTAAAATTTAAGTTGAATGGAATTTGAATTTGAATTTGAGGAATTTTGGAAAAAGGAATATATTTCATTTAGGGTTTTCCTTTTAGGGGGCTTATGGGAAATTTGGTTGAAAAGAGGGCTTTTGGGGGTTTTGGATTGAATCTTGGTTGAGAGATGAAGATCTTGGGAGGAGATTGGAAAATAATGGAAACAGCAAAGGATCCCACACCAATTTGTTCTTCAAGCTCTTGAATCAGGTTTTATTCTTGTTTTGTGTTTGAAGTTTTGAAAATTTTGTTCAATCTAAATGGAAGGATAGAAAACATTCTGAAACCCTTTTTAAATCATGGAAAATAAAACAAGAAATGAATAAAACAACAGAGATTTCAACAATGGAAATGAAATAAAAGAAGAACACCAAAGATCTTGCAAAACCTCTGTTTGAAATAAAAAAAATTGAGAAATCGGTGCTCTTGAATCTGTGATTAAATATTTTCTTCATTTGTGTTTCTGTGGAATGAACTTTCCCCATTTCATCTGGTTATTGGAATCAATATATATATATATATATTATGTTTTTTTTTTGTATTATGGTTTTTAAAGAAAAACGCAGAACAGAGGATTGTTTACGCGTTTTTCGCTTTTTTATTTGGAAATATAATAAAATAATTTATTGAGGGCTTTTGCATGGGGGCGGTAGTTGTGGCTACCCCCGGCCGACCCTGTGGAGGTCGTTGCCGCAGGCAGCACCCCCCACAGTATGTGGGGGAGGCGCTGCCACCGGCAGCGCCTGCCTCCAACAGGGGAGGCTGGGCATGGCCACAACCGCGTCCCCTCCACTGTTGGGGTCTGTGTGCCCTAGATTCCTTTGTTTATTTCTTTTTTTTTTATATTATATAAATATAATATATATAATATTTAGATATTATATATTATAATATATATATTGTATATATATATAATGTGTATGTTGATTTTAGTTTTATTTAAATATATATATATATATAATAATATATGTTATATATTATATATAATATATTTTATTATATATATTTTAAATAATGGGGTTTTATTATAATGATTGATTTTGGGAATTTAATGGAAGGATTTAAATGCGTAGGTATTTATTTTACTTTTATTTTAAAATATAAGTCATTGAAATGGTGTTTTGTGTTAAATGGGAGCAAAGTGGTTTCTTTTAGAATAATATGAATTTATTAAAAGAGTGCTCTGACCATTGTGGATAAATCGAAGAAATGAATAGATAAGGTTCATGAAAATCGTATTGTTTAGAACGTTGATGTATAGTTAAAAGATTAAGTGTATGATGTGTTTGGGTACTTTTGTACTTGTTTATGTGAAAAGATCGTTATGTCAAAATACTTCTTTAGTTATGTAAAGAACGTGTGTTTATACGACTATTGATTTAAATGAATCCCTGTTGGCATTGTATGGGCAATATTGTTATGGCTGTAAATTTATGAGCGTGCTTTTATCTTGTGCTGGATTTTGTTCCTTGAGGCTAGGGACTCTTTGATTTCGTTGTTAATTCGTGTTGGTCTTGTTGATCATGTAAGTCTTCCAGTGGTGTTTTCTTGAGATGATGTTATGTCTCTTGTGATTTGCTTTGTCTATCTTGGATTGTGTGTGAGTTAAGCTGAAGTGGAAACCTGGTTCTTTGAACAGGTTGTGTGACCTTGTGATTCATGGTTGAGTCGGGTTATCAGTTCGTTATGTGGGTCTCGTTATGTTAGTCAACCTGGTGTTAGCCTTGGGTAGTGTATGCTTTGGTTTTAGTTTGGGCATCCGTAGTGATGTGTTACCTGTTGAGGTGTTTGGTTATTTGTGATCAGTGTTAGTGCATTGTCTACCCTTGGCATGTGGTTGAGTTATGTGTTGTCAATAGGGGAGTGGCTTTCAATGAGCGCCGGGCCCAAAGTGGTTCCAGGATAACTCGTGTGAGAGTCAGTTAACTAAGTGAAAATTAAAATAACTTATACTAGGGATAGAGTAGCTTTGAACATTAATAAGATAATTTAGCCTCGCTCATTGGCTCAAGGGCTTGTACGAGACTTGAGATGAGTTGGGAAGGCCTGGAATGGCAAGATCGTTATCTTGTCTTTACAAGAGCTAATTGATTCCACTCTAGTGTGCATGTGGGGCCAGGAGTCGGTTGAGGTTTCCAGGAAATCCCTAGAGGGGGGCCGGGACCTAGGAAGACTTGCCAGGAGATCCCATGCAACCTTTGCGATGACACTCCTCCTATGACAGTAGTCGGTATGGTGTAGTACCGTTGGTTTATTTTGTACAGTGATTGTACTTGATTTTGTACTCTGGAAGCATTGTAACCATTGTGTTAAGTGATGTGGGTTTTGTCCTTGATTCAGTTCAGTTTATGTGTTAGCCTGTGTCTAGTGGTAGATGGTCTTGTCTAGGAAATCCTTGTTCCTATCTCCTAGCACGGGGGGTGAGCCTTTTGGTTTCACTTGGTTGGGTGGAACGTGCACCTTCCTCTGTTGGTTTTTTTCTCTTGCTCGTGGGGCGAGTCTTTCATGTTGGAGAGCTCATTGGATGCAGTTGCTTTTCTGGCTTCATTCTTTTCAGTTGATCTTATATTCTTTTACCCCTCAATTTTCATTGAGGTGGAATTTGTAATTTGTAATTATGCTCATTGGAATTACCTCATTCGGGGAATGAGTGTTGTAATCATATTGTTTAAATATTGTTAATTGAAATCTTTTGGTATTTCTTATCCTTCATTGTAATTTATCTTGTATGGAATGTATGTTGTCTCATTTTCTATAAGTGATTAATGTTTTGGTTTCAATTGATGTTAATTGTTGTTTGGGTTTTAAAGTAATCTTTGTCTCATGGCCTTAGAGGTTGTTGGCAATGTGTATTCATCTTACATGTTATTTGTACTTAAAAAAAATAAAAATAAAAATTGGTACGTTTAAGTAGTGAATTACAACTTCCTCTAGGGTTGCATGGTGGGGCATTACAATACTTGTTACCTACTTTCACTACTTGCTCAATTAGGCTAAGCTTTTTGTTTAGAAATTAAGAGAGAGGTACATTCTTCATTAATATTTCCTATATTATATTCAATTGTATAAATAGAAAAATGTGAAAGATTACAAGATTATAGTAACAATTTATTGCATTTATACAAGTGCATATAACATAGAAATGATTTACATAAATATTTTCTAAAAAGTAATCTTTATTGATTCAAAAGTGCATAGTTGTGTCACTCAAGTCATGAGACTAACTTTACTTATTCAATGAAAATGAAGAAAAGCAAATACATGAATAAGTAAACAAATGAAAATGTGCATATAAGTAGAGAGACTAGTCATTTCCTGAGAATGAATGGTTTAGGGTGTGTTGTCTTGCACTGTTGCTGCCCCGAGCTGTTTGTGTTCCTCCTAGCTCCATATTGCTCCTAATTCTTGCATCTGACAATAACAATTATGTTAGAGAAGTGCTCTAAGAAATGAAAGATCTCAAGCATTATATGAACATACACCTATGCATGTATAAACAGATCTTCATATACATTAAACCGAAATGCAAATCTTAGATGTCCAGGAAAACAACAAGTCATCAAACACATCTAAAATATGCACATATTTTTCTAACTTGTTTACTTCATGCGTAGGTATAGAAAAAGTAATGTTGTTGTTTGATTCATTAGATTACAACATGTGGGTTAAAAAGTGGCTCCCATGAGGGTTGAGCCCAGCATGCTAATTTTATCAAATAATGAGCTTGTTTGAGCTTATTTCAGAGGGAAATACAATGTCAAATCAACATATCAACATGATTTAAAAGTGATAGTGAACATGCATTTATGATAGGTTCACATGTCTTAGGATTCTCTATATAGCTTGAAATGGTGAGTGTCAAACACTTGGTCATAGAGCGAAAAGACATGATGGACATGTGAGCATTTAGTGAAGATAACCGTGTTACATGAAAGTGATAAAATCAAATGATAATTAATATCATCAATCTATTCAAAGGAAAATCTTTATCATAGTGAAACCTTCATCAAGTACAAGTGAAGGAACAACATCAACATATAAATGATAGGCTTTGTGTCTTCATGACAGTCACCTGATATTAAGCATCATGAGGTTATTAACATGCAAATTATCTTTCAAGAGGACTTGAAAATTATAGATGCATCCAAGGATAGTTTCATTGTATAAATGACAGCCATGTGCATGATCAAGACAGTGGCAGAGCTTATTAGAAAGTGATTTCAAAAAAATTAGGAAACAAATGTGACGACTTTGATTGTGGTAATGAAATCACTGAAATACTTGATGATCATGAATCTTTTATTGATGCAAAAGAATCCACATATAAAAGATCTATTGCATTCTTGCAAATCATGAGAAAAAAATGAAGTCAACTATGAATACTTTGATTCAGTTTACTGGCCACACTTCAATGCAAATTTAAGAAGAGATCTTGACTCTTTAGTGGTATTCACTGAAATTGTATCACACATGAAAGAAAATAAAGCTTGAATGAAGGCAGATTCAATTTTAGAAAATCAGATTCAGCCACATACAAACATGTAATATGTTCTATTCATAGTGATATTCAGCACCAGTAGTATGTTGGGGTATGGGAATCCATCAAAGCATAACAAATAAAGGGATCTTATAATATGGTAAAGTGTAGCATCCCTAGTAGATATGTATGAAAAGTGTGGAATTGTAAACAAGACACATGAGTTGTTTGAAAAAATGCCTAAAAGAGATGTAATCTCATGGAATGCCATGATTGCTGGATATACACAAAATGGATTTTTAAGGATGCTCTCAAAATCTTGAATTAATGAAGCACTTTGGAACAAATCCTAGTATTTCAATATCTTCTTGTGCTCTATTTTCATGTAGCCATGGAGGTTTATTGAATGAGGGCTGCACATACTTCAATAGCATGTGTAACCCTTATTGCATCACACCTACAGTTGATCATTATGTGTGAATGGTTGACCTTCTTGCTCGTGCTGTACAAAGAATCACAAACATTAAACATGGAAATGGCCCCTGAAAATGACAAGAAAATACATGGTCGTGGCCATTAAAATACATAGATGCCTGGGAAATGCGTGAAATGAATGCATAATACGTAGATAATTGAATGTTTTCTCTTATTTTCTACATTTTGAAGCTTAAGTTTAGTCATCATTTTTAGAAAATGCAAAATAAGAAGATGCACAGAGAAAACAAAGGATCCATTGCTTTGATTTCTTCAAAGGCTTGAAATGAGTCTTTATTCATAGAGGTTTGCACATTAAATACACAACATGGAGAAGCACACAAAAATAGAGATATATTCATCATTTTTTCTAAAGAAGAAGCTCAAAATGAGTTTTGATTCATAGTTACTGATGAATAACGTTTGAAGGCACAATAAAGGCTTACCATGCAGAAAGGGAACCTCAATTTCTGCAAGAAATAACGCATAATGAATTACCATGAAGTCATGAAGTCTTCGTCGGAGCTTCCAAAAAACCCTTGGTGGCATGACTACAACTTCTTGAAGCTTTGAACAAGGTGAAGTGTTTTCACTTCACTTTTGTCTCCCTGTCTTTTAGGGTTTCACCCTAATTCTTCCAAAGGCCGATGACTTTATGGCATTTTTTGCTCAAAGTTTAAAAAGTATTTGTTAACATTTCACTATGGGTTTGCTCCTTTTTGTATACTAAGGTTTTTTAAATACTTTAATTTTTCTTTATTTTCAATGTAAAGTGTTTTAGTCTAAATGATATTCAATAAATCACTTAAATTCAAATTCTATTTCAAAGCAAATTGAGTATTTATGTTACATGAGCAAATGGAGAACTTTAGGGAAGTTTGAAACAATTTGGAGTTTAATGCTTTCAAGAATATAAGAGGAGGTTGGTTTCGGTTTTCCAACATGTGGAGAAGATGTAGGCATGTTGATTCAGTTTTGAGACATATAGAGGGCATCTAGGCATGAGTTTCTTGAGTATTTATGGTGGAATTGGTCAAACTTGACCTTTCCATCATTTTGGAGCTTCTTTTGTGAGGATATAGATGCTATATTTTAGGCTTTATTATGGCATCTTACCCAAGGTGGTTTCTAGAACCTTTTTTGGTGGAACCACTTGGTGTTGGTTACATATTCACTTTTGTAACTAATTTTGGAGTGAGTTCTTCTGATGTAGATTAAGACTTAGTGACTTTTTTTTTAGTCCTTTGTGAAACTTCTTGCAAGCTTTTGTAACTCATTTGGGAATGAATTCAGAAAATATCTTGAATAGAAAATCTTGAAGTTTGTGCCTTCCTTTTCTTGTAGTATAGTGGTGATCAAGTGGTTGATCAGATTACATGTGAGATATTTTCACTTCCTTGTAGTTTTGTCTCACATTATTCTACCCTTTCTACAAAAGTATGTCTATGCAGGTTGAAAATTGCGTTTTAAGTTGCATGTAGCTTTTAAAATTTGAAGGTGTCCTTTCTTTTTGAAAGTTAAATGTATTCAAGCCTTTTTTCAAAACACTTATGCATAAGCCTATAGAAAAAAGTTGTGCAAGTTTTCATTTTCAATCATTGAGAAACAAGTGTCTTTTTCTTTGAATTTTCAGGTCCTTATTATAATCGGGTGTATCACCTTTAGTTATCATTATTAGCCTTTTAGTCTATGATTTCTCTTTCTATCCTTTTCCTTTGCAAGTTCAATAGAGTAGTATAGGTGACATCCAACAGAGAACCAACTTTCTTTGGAAGTCCTTTTTTATTATAGGTGACCCATAGCCTTAGAAAAGCTCCCATGTTTCACATGATTAGCTGTTTTAAGATTCAACTAGGGTGCAAATCATAGTGATAATAGTTTTTGCATGCCCGGTGGGACAAAGAACTGATTTTTAGTCTCTTATGTACTACAAGTTTCTACTATTTGGTGTGTATAGCAATATTTTTTAGCCTTTTGGAGGCAAGTTCAACACACTTGGCAGCTTCAGAAAGAAGATTTCTACTAGTTTGTGCAGTCTAAGTGCTAGTATGTTTTAGTTATTACAAAGAAAATTTGATATTTTTCTTAAATTCCAGCCTTATGAATAAAAAAAATTGTCAATGTATCACGGAAATATGTCATACCATTCACCATTCCATGAAAATGTTACCTTTACAACTTATCAATCATTTCAAGACAACTTCAATGCTGGTTTTAGTCCAAGCAATTTACCAACAACAAATAATCATAATGTTCAACATGCTTACCACCCACCCACCCCTACACAGTCATCTTGGCAGCCTTATCTTAATTAGTTCCAAAGTAATGAGCAGATTGAGATTGCAAACATCAAGAGCATTTTTCTTGACTGGACCAAGGAACTGGCTGAGATAGAAAGGCAACAAGAATATGCTCTACAACAAAAGGAGTTGGCTTACAATGACCATTTTCATGAACAACAGTTGCTAACTTACAAACACAACAATATGAGGAAGAGATTTCAAGGGATGTGCTTGCAAAAGAAGCCCAACCAACTTTTTGCATGTCAAATCAATTTTAGGAGGAAGTACTTCCAAAGTATGAAGTTCCAAGTGTCACACAAGGTGATATTCTTATATCTCCCAATCTTGAAATTCCAAGTTTTAAGAGATTCCCTTCATTTCAAGAGCCTAGGTTCCAAGACCTTTCTCCTCTTCCTATAAGTCAAGTTGAGCTTACCAATAAGCCTTATGCCTTTAATATTCCAAGTTGGAAAGAGCCATTTGCTCTATCCTACAAGGTTCCTCCACCAACCATTCAAGTGAAACCATGCTCTAACATGTAGAAGGATGATGAAGAGCAACTCATTAATCAAGATGGCTCACTCATCTTAGACAGAATGAGAAGTACCAATCCATTGTATTTAGCTCTAGAGAATTACAGATTAGAATAGAAAAGGATTGAGCGAGAAAATACTTTTCCAAATGAATCCTTGAATGTTCTAAGTAATCAACTTCCTTGCTTGGTAAAAGATGATAAAAATGTTTTAATGGTTTAGCTAGGACAACAAGTTGAAATATTTAAAGAGGCAAAGCAATAAGAACATTCTACAATTTTGATGAGTGAGTTACCTTCTTATATTCAACCTGATGAAGATGTGAGTTTGATCACAACAACAATTTTTGAACAACAAGAGATTGAATGGTGTGAAGATTTGATGATTGAAGCTCAACAAACTAGGAATGGGGTTTTAAATCAAGTGAAAGAGTGTAAAAGTGAACCTTTTGAAGAACCTGGAGAGTTGGTTGAGAGCTGTAATGAGATAAAAATCAGTCTTCCCATGCAAAAAGGAAAAGAAGACTATGAGGAAGACTTGTTCTGGGATGACTTGGAGGTTTTCGTTTCAAGCTTGGATAATAAATAGTCTTCTAGTGAAGAGCATCGGGTAATCATCAGTATGTCAAGTGAAATAGAGCCTGAACCTCAAACCCTTACTGATTTACTTGATGAGCTTCTTGGTTTTGTTGATGAGGTTGAAGACACCATGCTTGTACTAACACCATTATCAAGTTTTAGACAAAAAAAGGATGACATACATTTGAACAAGGTGTTGTTCCACATAAGAACACATGAAGACAACCTTGTTTCTAGAAGTGAAGAGATTAGCTAGCATGAAGATGTTAGTCAACTTGAGCAAGGTGAGAATTTGGAGCAACTTTTCCAAGGTATGGTTGTTGATATTCATCCAAATATACAAGAAGAAAATCATGAAATAAGACATGTTATTCTTGAGAAAGCTAATGAAAGGTTTGATGTTGACATGTTTTCAAGCATTATTGAATATTTTTGCTCAAATCTTGATGATAAATCAAATTTTCTCAAATTTGAAAGTTGTGAAAAACTTAATGAAATGGAAAAAATAGGCATTATTACATTGGAATATTATGAGTTAACTCATTCTAACCAACATGAGATGGTACTTGAAGAATCAACTCATAAAGTTGAAACCAACATGGATAGTTCTGAATTCATTCTTACTAGAGGATGCATGATTAGGCATCTAGCCAGAATGGAGGCTAATAAGAATGTTGATATCTTGCTTGCACCTAAGCATGAAGGTACAACTAAGGAGGAGCCAACTCAAGTTACATTTTCACCTCAGAGCATGAATGTTTACATTCCATATGTAAAGGTTAGTCAACTTGTGTATGTTCTTCAAGAGATATTGCAGCTTTTTGTTGAGTTTTCCTCCATGTTCCATTTCTTTCTAGCTGTCCTCAAGCATGGAAAACATTGTATATTGAGAAGAAAGGGCAACTACTTTAGTCATCCTGTAAATTGTTTTGTTTAATAGTTTTGTCTTACTGTTAGTGTAGGGTAGGTTTCTAGGTGCAAGTTTTAATTCCCTAAGTTCTGTTAAGCACAGTTAGGTAGTTTCCCTTTTGCAATTTTGTTTTCAATAAGTTTCCAAGGTGTTTTGAGTTATTGCTACTGAGTTACAACACAGAACAAAGTTTTTTTCATAACTATTTTGAGTTTTGCAAAATGACTCCATGCCCAATGGACAAGCCTAGGCAACTGGTCTTCATGTTTAGCAAGCAAACACATAGCAAATGTCACAAAAAAAAAACCTAATTTCACTACTTGCTCAATTAGGTTGAGCTTTTTGTTTAGAAATTAAGAG
This sequence comes from Sequoia sempervirens, assembly GCA_007258455.2. NCBI lineage: Eukaryota > Viridiplantae > Streptophyta > Pinopsida > Cupressales > Cupressaceae > Sequoia > Sequoia sempervirens. Next base: position 312,722 of record VDFB02361656.1, read on the forward strand.
AGGTACATTTTTTTATTAATATTTCCTATATTCCATTCAATTGTATAAATAGAAAAATTAGAAAGATTACAAGATTATAGTAACAACTTATTGCACTTATACAAGTGCATATAACATAGAAAGGATTTACACATATCTTTTCTGAAAATTAATCTTTATTGATTCAAAAGTGCATAGTTGTCTCACACAAGCCGTGAGACTAACTTTACATATTCAATGAAAATGAAGAAAAGCATATACATGAATAAGTAAAAAAATGTAAATGTACATACAAGGAGAGAGACTAGTCATTTCTTGAGAATGACTGGTTCAGGGTGTGTTGTCTTGCACTGTTGCTGCCTCGAGCTGTTTGTGTTCCTCCTAGCTCCATATTGCTCCTAATTCTTGCATCTGACAATAACAATTATCTTAGAGAAATGCTCTAAGAAATGAAAGATCTCAAACATTATATGAACATACACCTATGCATGTATAAATAGATCTTCATATACATTAAACTGAAATGCAAATCTTAGATGTCCAGGAAAACAACAAGTCATCAAACACATCTAAAATATGCACATATTTTTCCAACTTGTTTGTTTCCTATGTAGGTGTAGAAAAAGTAATGTTGTTGTTTGATTCATTAGATTACAACATGTGGGTTAAAAAGTGGCTCCCACGAGGGTTGAGCCTAGCATGCTAAATTTATCAAATAATGAGCTTGTTTAAGCTTATTTAAGAGGGAAATGCAATGTCAAATCAACATATCAACATGATTTAAAAGTGATAGTGAACATGCATTTATGATAAGTTCACATGTCTCAGGATTCTCTATATAGCTTGAAACGGTGAGTGTAAAACACTTGGTCATAGAGAGAAAAGACATGATGGACATGTGAGCATTCAGTGAAGATAACCATGTTACATGAAAGTGATAAAATCAAATGATAATTAATATCATCAATCTATTCAAAGGAAAATCTTTATCACAGTGAAACCTTCATCAAGTATAAGTGAAGGAACAACATCAACATATAAATGATAGGCCTTGTGTCTTCATGACAGTCACCTGATATTAAGCATCATGAGGTTATTAACATGGCAATTATCTTTCAAGAGGACTTAAAAATTGCAGATGCATCCAAGGACAGTTCCATTGTATAAATGGCAACCATGTGCATGATCAAGACAGTGGAAGAGCTTATTAGAAAGTGATTTCAAAAAAATTAGGAAACAAATGTGATGACTCTGATTGTGGTAATGAAATCACTAAAATACTTGATGATCATGAATCTTTTATTGATGCAAAAGAATCCACATATAAAAGATCTATTGCATTCTTGCAAATCATGAGAAAAAAATGAAGTCAACTATGAATATTTTGATTCAGTTTACTGGCCACATTTCAATGCAAATTTAAGAAGAGATCTTGACTCTTTAGTGGTATTCACTGAAATTGTATCACACATGAAAGAAAATAAAGCTCGAATGAAGGAAGATTCAATTTTAGAAAATCAGATTCAGCCACATACAAACATGTAATATGTTCTATTCAGAGTGATATTCAACACTGGTAGTATGTTGGGGTATGGGAATCCATCAAAGCATAACAAATAAAGGGATCTTATCAGATGGTAAAGTGTATCATCCCTAGTAGATATGTATGAAAAGTGTGGAATTGTAAACAAGACACATGAGTTGTTTGAAAAAATGCCTAAAAGAGATGTAATCTCATGGAATGCCATGATTGTTGGATATACACAAAATGGATTTTTAAGGATGCTCTCAAAATCTAGAATTAATGAAGCACTTTGGAACAAATCCTAGTATTTCAATATCTTCTTGTGTTCTATTTTCATGTAGCCATGGAGGTTTATTGAATGAGGGTTGCACATACCTCAATAGCATGTGTAACCCTTATTGCATCACACCTACAGTTGATCATTATGTGTGCATGGTTGTGTTGTGTAAAGAATCACAAACATAAAACATGGAAATGGCCACTGAAAATGATAAGAAAATACATGGCCGTGGCCATTAAAATACATAGATTCCCAAGAAATGCATGAAATGAATGCATAATACGTTGATAATTGAATGTTTGCTCTTATTTTCTACATTTTGAAGCTTAAGTTTAGTCATCATTTTCAAAAAGTGATAAATAAGAAGATGCATAGAGAAAACAATGGATCCATTATTTTGATTTCTTCAGAGGCTTGAAATGAGTCTTTATTCACAGAGGTTTGCACATTAAATACACAACATGGAGAAGCACATGGAAAATAGAGATATATTCATCATTTTTTCTAAAGAAGAAGCTCAAAACAAGTTTTGATTCATAGATATTGATGAATAACATTTGAAGGCATAATAAAGGCTTACCATGTAGAAAGGGAACCTCAATTTCTGCAAGAAAAATGTAGAATGAATCACCATGAAGTCATGAAGTCTTCCTCAAAGCTTCCAGAAAACCCTTGGCGTCATGGCTGCAACTTCTTCTTGAAGCTTCAAACAAAGTGAAGTGTTTTCACTTCACTTTTGTCTCCCCATCTTTTAGGGTTTCACCCTAATTCTTCCAAAGGCCGATGACTTTATGGCATTTTTTGCTTAAATTTTAAAAAATATTTGTTAACATTTCGCTATGGGTTGGCTTCTTTTTGTATATTAAGGTTTCTTAAATACTTTAATTTTTCTTTATTTTCAATGTAAAGTGTTTTAGTCTAAGTGATATTCAATAAATCATTTAAATTAAAATGCTATTTCAAAGAAAATTGAGTATTTATGTTACATGAGCAAATGGAGGACTTTAGGGAAGTTTGAAATAATTTGGAGTTTAATGATTTTGAGAATATAAGAGGAGGTTGGTTTCAGTTTTCCAACATGTGGAGAAGATATAGGCATGTTGATTCGGTTTTGAGACATTTAGAGGGCATCTAGGCATGGGTTTCTTGAGTATTTATGGTGGACTTGGTCAAACTTGACCTTTCCATCATTTTGGAGCTTCTTTTGTGAGGATATAGATGCTATTTTTTAGGCTTTATTATGGAATCCAGCCCAAGGTGGTTTCTAGAACCTTTTTTGGTGGAACCACTTGGTGTTGGTTACATATTCACTTTTGTAACTCATTTTGGAGTGCATTCTTTTGATGCAGATTAAGACTTAGTGACCTTTTTTTTTAGTCCTTTGTGAAACTTCTTTCAAGCTTTTGTAACTCATTTGGGAATGAATTCAAAAAATACCTTGAATATCAAATCTTGAAGTTTGTGCCTTCTTTTCCTTGCAGTATAGTGGTTATCAAGTGGTCGATCAGATTACATGTGAGGTATTTTCACTTGTAGTTTTGTCTCACATTTTTCTGCCCTTTCTACAAAAGTATGTCTATGCAAGTTGAAAATTGTGTTTTAAGTTGCATGTAGCTTTTAAACTATGAAGGTGTCCTTTCTTTTTGAAAGTTAAATGTATTCAAGCCTTTTTTCAAAACACTTATGCATAAGCCTACAGAAAAAAGTTGTGCAAGTGTTCATTTTCAGTCATTGAGAAACAAGTGTCGTTTTCTCTGAATTTTTTGGTCCTTAGTATAATCTAGTGTATCACCTTTAGTTTTCATTATCAGTCTTTTAGTTTATGTTTTCTCTTTCTATCCTTTTCCTCTACAAGTTCAGTAGAGTAGTATAGGTGATATCCAACAAAGAACCAACTTTCTTTGGAGGTCCTTTTCTATTATAGGTGACCCACAATGTTAGAAAAGTTTCCATTTTTCACATGATTAGCTGTGTTAATATTTAGCTAGGGTGCAAATCATAGTGATAACAATACTCTTTTGAGAAGCTTGCTTTGTAAGTATATTGTAATCTTTGTGATTTTTGAATAATTATATATTGGGCAGCTTTTGGAGTTTGGGGTTTTTCTTATGAAAGGGTTTTCCCCATGTTGATCACTGTGTCATGGTATGCATGATATTTATGTTTATTTCTATTTAATTTTTTGTAACTGTTAAAGATCTGTAAAAATTTTGCATTATTATCCTCTCAATATTAGTGTAGGAAGTTGTTCTGTTACCTTAGCTTCCTTATAGGTGGGAGGGATAGAGGGTAGGAGAGACCTGAGAGAGAATTTATGTTTGATGTATGCATGTTTGTATATATATTTTAATATACGTATGTATGTTTGTATGCTTAAATGTATATGTATGTATGTACATGTATTTATGCATTCCTATATGTATGTATGTATGTATGTATGTATGCTTGTATGTATGTATGTATGTATGTATGTATTCCTAGACGTATGTACCTATGTATTTATGAATTTATCCTTGCATGCATGCATGTATGTATAGATGTGTGGCAGCAAAAAAAGTATCCCTTTTCCTTGCTTAATTTGACAATGAATAATATTAAAATGAACCTAATGTTTCCTTAATCTAGAGTTGTAATGTGTTGTACACATTCACATTGGATCTAGGGCCCTTTTAAGCTAAATAAACCTAACTCTTCCCTAATTTGGTGTTGTAAAGTGTATTCATTTACACCTTCACATTAAATTTAGGACCCTTAGACCTAATGTTGCTTAATCTAGTTTTGTAATGTGTTGTACATATTCACAATAGATTTTAGGGCCCTTTTAAGCTAAATTGACCTAATGTTGCATTAATTTAATGTTGTAAAATGTATTTATTTACACTTTCACATTGAATTTTGGGCCCCTTGTATTTATAACCTTTATATAATCATTTATAGGCCCCTAAGACCCTATATTATGCATCTTGAGGCTTATTTCAACTGAAATCCTGACAAGATCAACAAATAGACTTAATTTCTTAACTCCTCGACACTTTCTCTCTCTAAAAAGGTCTTGTTGGAAGCATATGCCACCTTGGGTGTATGAGTCCAACCCAGGTGGGACCCATACGCCAAGCGTGGTGTATGAGTCCCATTTGGCCCCTTTGCAGGGTTTTGAGTGGGAGATCAGGGTTTTAAATTCAAATTTTATGAATTTCGGCCTCTGGGATCTAATAAACGGTAAATTGGGTGCATTGCCTATATAAAAAAGTCTCAAATCATTATTTCATTAAGCCTTCATGAAATCAATTCAAGCACTCAAGAGTCAAGCATTCCAAGACTTCATAAGAGTATCAAGAAAGTTTACACGAGCATTTTTAAATTATTCAAGGGAAAATTTCTTCATCAATTATTGTAGCAATTCAAAATCCATCATCATGTCAATATTTTCAAGCATCAAGCATTTTGTTTAGATAGTGTTGTGATGTAGCATTGAAGATCCATTTGCAAGCATTGTTTCATATCCATATTCAAGATCTAGATCTACATTCTTCATGGCCACCTCATGTTAGATTATATATTTACAAGACATCATTCAAGGTATCATTATTCATTATTCATGTTTCATGTTTCATGTTTCATGTCCTTATTTCATTATCTTATCATTTGGTTTAATTACCTCAAAGGGGTTTGACCAAGGCAAACTCCTATTCCCTAATAATTAACAAGTTTTTCTCTCTCTACATGTGTAATTGCAAATTTAGATGTCTTGGAACTTGAAGGATCTTTGAAGATTAGGTTATAATCTTGAAGGAAGTTGTTGGAGTTGTCTCCTCACTTGCAAGGTCATGAAAAGACTTCTATAGGTCCGAAATTAGGGTTTCATATCTAAAAACAAAGTGTGGTAGAGAGAGAAGAGATTGGAGAGCAGAATCAGACCTTAACCTTTCAAAAAAGCACACTAGGACTAATACACCAACTTGGGTGTATGAGTCCTAGTACAACCAATTTTTAGGGTTTTAGGAGATTCAAAATCAACACTATTAGATTCCAGTTTTGGTGCAGAAAACCTAGTCTAGGATTGAATAACCCAGACTGGCGTATGAGTCCTATTCAACATCAAAATTAGTGTTTCCAACATTTCAAGTCCTCATTCAAGCCTCTACAAGTTTCCAGGTGCATACTTCTGATTTTGCAGTTTTCTATTCTAATTTACTTGAATTTCTAGGTCATTCAACTAGGTCTTGCATACCATTAAGTTTCATAATTAGGTCTTGCATTTCATTAGTCTTTCCAAGTCCTAACTTGGTGTTGAACCCCCCTTTAGTTTCTAATTAGACCCTAGGAAAACCATATATCAAGAACTCTTTTTCTCACTGTAGCATTGAATAGAGATCTCTAGGGTTTCCTTGAATGTGGAGTATATATGTCCTAAACCATAGCAACTACAATTTTCTACCTTACATTTTGGTGAACCTGCATTTAGAACACATCATTTCTGATTTGGAGTGCATTATCATCCTAGATCTAGCTTGCATTAGGTTTTTCACTAGTTAATTTGCATCTAGGATTTCAAAATATTGCATTAGTGAAAGTGCATATAGGTTGCATTTTTGCATCTAACATCACTAAAAATAATCTAAAATATACATTTTCATTTAGTTCAGACATCATCCAAACCAGAAAGCATAGAAAACACATAAAATTTCTTGAAAATTGTGAAAAAAACCCTAATTGGTACTCATATACCCCTTTGGGTGATTTAGTCCCAGTTTGAGTCCCAGTCTATATTTTAAACTACCTTTTACAACATTAAAAACCTCATTTCTATGATTCCCAAGCTTGATGGTAACATATAGTATCAATCTGGAAAGTTTGAGTAAATTTGTTTTTATGATCTAGGTCAAATCATCCATGTAGTGTAGTCATCTTTTCTAAAAAAGAATTTTAAAAATTCATTTTAGTAGTAAAAATCTTCATATATGTGGGACATTTGTTTACATTTTTGAAGAATTGCATAAATTAGATAGTTTAATTTTTCATATTAGAATGTTTCCTTTTAAGATATGTGGTTTTGATATGATTATGAATGGATTGTATAAGTACAACATCCCCTCTTATGAGTTCAATTTAGATTACAACAATGATTTCCTTAAGAAACACATTAGTCATCCTTTTACTATCTGTCATAGTTATGAGAACATCTTAGAGAAAGAAGATGAAACCATTGACACAATCCTTAATATTAAATTTCCTATTGGTGAGGATGGTATGATACAAGAAGATACAAGCATATACAATCATGAAAGCCATAATTGTTCTTCTCCCGATACCTCTCTTACTAGTGAGGAAGGTATCTTGGTGAAAGAAGATACAATCAATGAGAACCATGAGAGTCTTTATTGTCTCTCTCCTCCTCCCTCTTGGGAAGATATTATAACACAAGAAGATGAGATCATGGACACATTTCTATGTTGCAAGGTGTGACCCTTGGTCTCCTCTTCCTATGGTAGGCGTAGTCCAGCGCAATGCTTGGGCTTCATGACATGGTTTAGCTGCCTCCTGTGGATCTTGACCTTGTATAAATCTAGTGGTTGTATTGGGCATTAATAGGTCGATCTTTTGGTGCAATGACAGTCATCTTTGCAACAATTGGTATCAGATCCGAGGTCACAGGTTTGAACCCTGTGCTTGCGTTAGGGGGGATTGTTGCAAGGTGTGACCCTTGGTATCCTCTTCTTGTGGTAGGCGTAGTCCAGCGTGGCACTTGGGCTTTGTGACATGGTTTAACCGCCTCTCATGGATCTTGATCTTGTATAAATACAATGGTTGTATCGTGCATTAACAGGTTGATCTTTTGGTGCAACGGAAGCCGTCTTTGCAACATTCTAAACATCACCTTACCTTGTCTACACTCATCCCTTGCTTGTGAGAATATTTTAGTGAAAGTGGATGATATCATAGAGAGCCATGACAATCAAATTTTTCCTTCTAATATCCCTCCTCGAAGCAAAGATGATAGGTTGGTGTTAAAGATGCACCTATTGAGAGTCATGAGAATATTGTTCCTCCCTTCCCTAATGCTCCTACCATTTGGAAAGATCTATTTGGTAAGCATGAAAATAATTTTTTTCCTTCTCTTGATTCCTCCCCTACTTGTGATGAAGCTAATTTACAAAATCTAACCATAGAATGTGATGAGCATCTTACAAGCTCTCCTACTAGGGTAGATAGTATGACACAAGAGAATGAGACCTTAGAGAAGAAGGACAATCAAATTGAGCCTTCTCTTAATGTCCCCACTATTGATAAAGAAGATATTCTAACCTCCCTTACATGTGATGAAGTCATTTTAGAAGAACCAACCTTTGAATGTTATGAACATCTAGTTTGTAGTTCTCCTAAAAAGTTTCCTCCTAGGGAGGATAACATTGAAAATAATGATATAGTGTCCTTAAATTAAGATGATGAAGTAACATTAGACTCTCCTTCACTAAGAGACATTAATGTTATTCAACCTCAACTCATCCTTTACCCACCTTCACACAAACCTCAAACTCAAAACAAACTCGAACTTATCCTCTACCCACTTAAGAATAATGTGTCTTGACATCTAAGTCATAATATTTTTGCTCATACATATAACACTAGAAACAATCCACAACCAAGACAAACAATTTCAACATCCCTCCCATTGCCTAATCCTATCTTACCATGTCCTCCTCGTTTTCCTCCACAAATTGGAAAGGAGTATGATCTTGTTGAACAACTAAAGAATACTCCTACTAAGATATCCTTATGGGACCTTATTCAAGCCTCCAATCATTTTCACAACATAATTCAAAGCGCTTTACAACAATTTTCTATCCCTTCTAATGCACAATCAAATGACATAACAGCCATGATTCAAGGAATAAATGTTGACATTATTTTCCACCAAAGTGAGCTCCCTCCTTTGAAAGAACAAAAACAATGTGATGCTTTCATGATAATAGCTCAATACAATAGAACATGCATAAAGTGAACCCTTTTAGATAATGGCTCTACTCTTAATGTGTCTAGCGTAAGCCTTTTGGATAGGCTTGGTGTGGATAAATAAAAAATTCAACATGATTCTTTATCTATTTGTGGATTCGACAATGTAGTAAAAAAATTGCTTGGCGTGATCACTTTGCCTATTACAGCTAGAAAGGCCACATTAGAAACACTGATATGTGTTATGCGTCATGATCTTTCATATAATATTCTTTTAAGAAGGCCATGGATTCATGCAATGAATGGGGTTCCTTCTACCCTTCATGGTAAAATGAAATACATCTACAATAACAAAGTGTACACACTCAAAGCCGACCCTAAACCAAATAGTTGTTTGAACATTGACAAAGATAAGGAAAATCCTTTGAAAAAATTGACACCAACTACACAAGTAGAACCCGTGCAATATAAAGACAAGAGGAAGTCATGAAGCTCTCAGAAGATGATTGAGGTTCCTTATATTTCACACCAACATTCATGGGAGAATACAAGATCATAAACAAAGACTTTGAAATGAGAAAAGAAAAAGTGGTAATGTCAACACAAAATTTGGAAGACCCTTCAAAAGCATCCACCTCAACCACTTTAGAAGAAAAAGAAAATTACAAAACAAAATTTGACGAGATAGACTATCAATGACCACCAACTCCAAAAGAAATGAGAGAGCTTTATGGAAAAGTTTATGAGCTTATGAAACAACTTGGATATAGTGGAAAGGGATGTGGTGCTAGAGAACAAGGTATCCATGTCCCTATAGAGCCTCACACACAAGAAAAGAATAGTGGTATTGGTTATTGTCCCTTGATAGAAATAAAAAAGCCTTCACTCAATATCAACACTATTACAAAAGATTCTTCTAAGACAACTTTAATACTAGTACATTTTGAATTGATAGACACTAGTGGTCTTGATTGTGCCCTTTGAAAGAAACAAAAGAAACAAAGAAATATTTTCTTAATGTCAATATCATCATGCAAAACACTAATGATTTGAATTCATTAGATTTTACACCCTCCTATAAAGGAGAGAACAAAATCTCACAATCTAAAGAGTCTTGTGTAAGTATGACATATTGTACTAAGAAAGAGATATCTTTATTGCAAAATAATGAAACATCCTCTAGTTTTGATAAAGAGATTATCTTGACAAGACTCCTCCAAGATCGTCTAATTTCTCTCCCTCCAATAACATGAAATAAATTTTACTACAAGAGTTCATTTTGCACATATCATAGAGTTCATGGTCATTCTACTAATGAATGTAAGGCTTTTAGTAACAAAATTCAATATCTTAAGGACTATGGTGCTCTTCCTTGGGTTGAAACACCCAATTCCTCCTTTCATTTTGGATCATCCTTTCCCTGCACTAAGTGGGGGCAAGGGTTTAGGTAACCTTGTCCTTGTATGCCACTTTTTGTTGTCTCTTTTGGCTAGTTCATCACCTTTCATGTATATATAAGAGAAAGCTTGGGATGTGGATGACATTCCTTAAGTTGGCTCGCATGTGACGTACTGAGTTATACATTTTGGGGGGAACCCCTTCCCTTTTCATGACGTAGCCTATTGGAAACATATGACTTGGAATAGGTATTTCTAAATAAGCTCTCACGTCTTCTACTTTACAAAAATTTCTCACAACAATGGTGTTAGCAACCACTTTAAAGTGGGAGCATACATCAACTCTCATGTTTCATTATGCAATTTTATTTCTTCTTGTGACATGTCCTTTTCTTGGTGGTGTCATTGGGCTTGATTTCCTCTAAGAGTGTGATATTTCTTTGATTTTTCCTCTCTTGGAGACATTAGGCACAATGTTCCCTAAGGAGAGACCTTACATGAACTAAGCAAGATCCCTTTGAACATACCTTACATTATTTCACATTCACAATAACCATTATATGGCCACCTTGCATAACACACTTTGCTTGCCTATGATGCCATCTTATTTGTTCATGAGTTCCAAGCATGCAAAGGTTTGGTTGCCTCATGGAGCTCGAAGTTCATTATTACGTGGTGCCTTATCAAAGTTATCAAGAGGTGTAATTTTGGTATGGTTGGATGGGAAGTTGATCCAAGGCATGAATTTCCCTTAGCCACTCGTGTGTGTTGTGAGCACATACCAACTATGTGTGTATGTGTCTTACTCTCTTGGATTACTCACCCAACGAACATCCTGAAGTTTTGTTTCCTTAGAGTAAGTGTGCATCTTTGGACAAACAAATTAGATCTAATCCACATCGTGTTGGACAAACGGTCGAGGCTTGATCCACCTCTTCTTATTTTTTCTTGTTTTTATTTTTCTCTCTTTTTATTGACATTGCATGATCGTGTATCTTGATGCTGCATATTATAAACCTTGTGTGTGTCCCTTTGTGCTTATGTCAGTTTGATGTAGGATATTGGATCCCAGGGGATTGACCACCTCCTTTGATCTTTGTCATCCTATTTTGTCTGCATTGGTACACTTGGACCCCTCTTGAATGTCTACTTTAGTGTGAGTTTGAAGCAAGTTCCTCCTCTCACTAAAGTGGGGGCTAAATGTATCAACGGAAAAAGTATCCCTTTTCCTTGCTTAATTTGGGAATGATTAATGTTAAAATGAACCTAATGTTGCCTTAATCTAGTGTTGTAATGTGTTGTACACATTCACATTAGATCTAGGGCCCTTTTAAGCTAAATAAACATAACTCTGCCCTAATTTCGTGTTGTAAACTGTATTCATTTAACCTTCACATTATATTTAAGGCCCTCAGACCTAATGTTGCTTTAATCTAGTGTTGTAATGTGTTGCACACATTCACATTGGATTTAGGGCCCTTTTAAGCTAAATTGACCTAATCTTGCATTAATTTAATGTTGTAAAATGTATTTATTTACACTTTCACATTGAATTTTTGGCCCCTTGCATTTATGACATTTATATCATCATTAAAAGGCCCCTAAGACCCTATATTATGCATCTTAAGGCTTATTTCAACCGAAATCCTAACAAGATCAACAAATAGACTTAATTTCTTAACTCCCCGACACTTTCCCTCTCTAAAAAGGTCTCATGGGACCCATACTCCACCTTGGGCATATGAGTCTCACATACGCTAGGGGTGGCTTATGAGTCCCATTTGGCCTCCATTTAGGGTTTTGAGTGAGAAATTAGGGTTTTAAATTCAAATTTTATGAATGTTGGCCCCTGGGATCTAATAACCAGTAAATTGGGTGCATTGCATATATAAACAAGGTCTCAAATCATTATTTCATTAATTCTTCATGATATCATGTCAAGCACTCAAGAGTTAAGCATTCCAAGACTTCAAAAGAGCATCAAGAGAGTTTACACGAGAATTTCTAAGGCTTTCAAGGGAAAATTTCTTCATCAATTATTGTAGCAATTTAAGATCCATCATCATGTCAATATTTTCAAGCATCAAGCATGTTGTTGAGCTAGTGTTGTGATGTAGTATTGAAGATCCATTTGCAAGCATTGTTTCATATGCATATTCAAGATCTAGATCTGCATTATTCATGGCCACTTCATGTTATATTGTAGATTTACAATAAATCATTCAAGATATCATTGTTCATGTTTCATGTCCTTATTTCATTATCTCATCATTTGGTTTAATTACCTTAAAGGGGGGTTTGACCAAGGAAAACCTCCATTCCCTAAAAATCAACAAGTTTTTATATTTGTACATGTGTAATTGTAGATCTAGGTGTCTTGGAGCTTGAAGGATCTTTGAAGATTAGGTTACAAGCTTGAAGGAAGTTGTTCGAGTTGTCTCCTCACTTGCAAGGTCATGGAAAGACTTCTACAGGTCTGAAATTAGGGTTTTAGATCTAGAAACAAAGTGTGGTAGATAGAGAAGAGATTGGAGACTATAATCAGACCTTAACCTTCCAAAAAAGTAGACTGGGACTAAAAAATTGGTTGTATTGGGACTCATACTCCTTATCCTAGTACAACCAATTTTTAAGGTTTTAGGAGATTCAAAATCAACATTGTTAGATTCTAGTTTTGGTGTAGAAAACCCAGTCTGGGACTAAATCGCCCAAACTAGTGTATAAGTCCTAGTCAACATCAAAATCAATTTTTTGAGCATTTCAAGTCCTCATTCAAGCCTCTATAGGTTTCCAGGTGCACACTTCTGATTTTACAGTTTTTTGTTGTAATTTACTTGCATTTCTAGGTCATTCAACTAGGTCTTGCATACCATTTTAAGTTTCATAATTAGGTATTTCATTTCATTAGTCTTTCCAATCCCTAGCTTGGTGGTGAACCCCCCTTTAGTTTCTACTCAAACCCTAGGACAACCCTATATGAAGACCTCTTTCTCTCACCATAGCATTGAATAGAGATCTCTAGGGTTTCCTTGAATGTGGAGTATAGAAGATTGTTGTTCTATGTCCTAAACCATAGCAACTATAATTTTCTACCTTACAATATGTATGTATGCATGCTTGTATGTATGTATGTATGCTTTCTTGTATGTATGTATGTATGTATGTATGTATGCATGTATGTATGTATGTATGTATGTATGTATGTATGTATGCATGCTTGTATGTATGTATGTAAGGGTTTTGGGTTTAGGGTATATAAGGCTAAGGGTATAGGGTAAAGGGATGAGGGTTGAGGTTTTATGGTTTAGGGTTGAGGCTTAAATGATATGGTTTACGATTGAGGTTTAAGGGATTATGGTTTAAGGGTTGAGGGTTTAAAGGTTTAGAGTTTCAGGGTTAAGGGCTTAGGTTTTAAGGGTTGAGGGTTTAAGGGATTAGGGTATAACAGTTGAGGGTTTAAGGGTTGAGGATTAAGAGATTAGGGTTTTATGGTATAGGGTTGAGGAGTTAGGTTGAGGGTGTAATGTATAGGATATAGGGGTGAGGTTTGAGGTTTGAGGTTTGAGGGATTAGGGTTGAGGGTTTAGAGATAGGGATTAAAGTTTAAGGGTTGAGGGTTTAGGGATAGGGATTAGGGTTGATGGTTGAGGGATTAAGGTTGAGGGTTGATGATTTAAGGGTTGAGGGTTTAAGGGATTAGGATTTAAGGGTTTAGGGTTTAGGGGTTTAGGGATTAAGGGTTGAGGGTTTAAGGGTTTAGAATTTAAGGGTTAAGGGTTTAGGTTTGAAGGGTCAAGGGTTTAAGGGATTAGTGTATAAGGGTTGAGGGTTGATGGATGAAGGGTTTAAGGTATAGGGTTGAGGGATTATGGTTGATGGTTTAATGTATAGGGTAGAGGGTTTAAGAGATTAAGGATTAAGGGTTGAGGGTTTAGAATTTAAGGATATAGGGTTGAGGGTATGGGGTTGAGGGATTAGGATTGAGGGTGTAATGTATAGGGTAAAGGGTTTAAGGGTTGATGGTTGAGTGATTAAGAATTTAAAGGTTGAGGGTTGATGGATTAATGGTTTAACCTATATAGGGTTGAGGGATTAGGATTAAGGGTTTAATGTATATAATAGAGGGTTTAGGATAGGATAGAGGCAACCAAGGAGTGATTGAGAGACCCAGAGAGGGGAGAGGTAGAGAGGTAGAGAGGAAGGGAAATAAATAGAGAGACATGAAAGATATAGAAGTGAGATACCTACAACCTAAGGAGAGAGGGGTGAGAGACACAGGGGGAGATAGGGGTGAGAGAGATAGAGGGGGAGAGGGGTGGGTAATGAGACAAGGAGTTAGAGACCTAGATGGATAAGGAGGGATGGAGAGTCAAAAAATGAGTGTTTGAGATACCTAGAGAGGGGAGAGGTAGAGAGGAAGGGAAATAACTAGAGAGCCCTAAGATATATAGAGGTGAGAGACCTAAAACCTAGGGAGAGAGGTGGAGGGAGGGAAATATCTAGAGAGCCTTGAGAGATATACAAGTGAGAGACCTACAACCTAGGGAGAGAGGGTTGAGAGAGATAGTGGAGAGATAGGGGTGAGGAAGATAGTGGAGGAGAGGGGTGGATAAGGGTTGAGGGTTTAAGGCTTTAAGGTTTAAGGGTCAAGGGTTTAGGGTTTAAGGGTTGGTGGTTTAAGGGTTGAGGTATTAAGGGTTTAACGTTTGAGGTATTAAGGGTTAAGGGTTGAGTTATAAAGGGTTTAAGGGTTGAGGGATTAGGGTTGAGGGTTGATGGATTAGGGTTTAAGTTATAGTGTCAAGGGTTGATGGTTTAGGGATAGGGTTTAGGATTTAAGGTTTAAGGGTTGAGGGTTGAGGCTTTAGGGATAGGGTTTAGGGTTAGGTGAGGGATCTATATGTCTAAGGAGGGATGAGAGGTAGACAAGGAGCGACTGAGATACCTAGAGAGGGGAGATGTAGAGAGGTGAGGGGAGAGATAGAATAAAATTAGAGAGTGAAGTTGACAACTCAGGGAAAATATGGGTAAGGAGGAGGGAGAGAGGTGGAGAGTAAGGGAAATATCTAGAGAGCCTTGAGATATATACAATTTAGAGACCTACAATGTAGGGAGAGAGGGGTGAGAAAGATAGGGAGAGATGGGGATGAGGTAGATAGGGGAGGAGAGGGGTGGATAAGGGTTAAGGGTTTAAGGATTTAGGGTTTAAGTCTCAAAGGTTTAGGGTTTAAGGGTTGAGGTATTAAGGGTTTAAGGGTTAAGGGATTAGGGTTGAGGGTCGAGGGATTATGGTTTAAGGTATAGTGTTAAGGTTTGAGGGTTTAGGGATATGGCTTAGGATTTAAGGTTTAAAGGTTGAGGGTTGAGGCTTTAGGGATATGGTTTAGGGTTTAGGTTTGATGGATTAGGGTTTAAGGTATAGTGTTGAGGGTTGAGGGTTTAGGGATAGGGTTTAGGATTTTAGGTTTAAGGTTGAGGGTTGAGGCTTTAGGGATAGATTTTAGGATTTAGGGTTAAGTGAGAGACCTAGATGGCTGACGAGGGATGGTGAGGCAGACAAGGAGTGACTGAGAGTCCTAGAGAGGGGAGAGGTAGAGAGGTGAGGGGGAGATAGAGGTGAGAGATAGAGAGGTGAAGGGAGAGATAGAAGAAGATGAGAGATTGAAGTTGACAACTTGAGGGAAAGATGGGTAAGGAGGGAGAGAGGTGGAGAGGAAGGGAAATAACTAGAGATCCATTTGAGAGATATAGAGGTGAGAGACCTATAGCCTAGGGAGAGATGGGTGAGATACATAAGGGGAAAGATAGGTGTGAGAGAGATAGAGGGGGGAGAGGGGTGGTTAATGAGACAATGAGTTATGAAACCTTTGGGAAATCAAATTTTTCATAATGTGAGCACATTTTGAAGAAGTTGAAATATGGCCATTTTGTATAGCAAACTAAAACATGCTCGTGTTATAACATGAGCTCATTATAATGCGAACACATTTTTGATTACTCTAAAAAATAGTAAAATATCCAGGACACCCATGATCCAGTCCCACATGCTTTGTTATTCTCTTGGTTATGCACTTGTTTTGACAAAAAAAAAGATTTTTGTTTGATGTTGTTGGGAAGTTGATAGAAACAAGGTTGGATTGAGATAGTCACAGTCTCAATGCTCTGGGTCTTCAGTTGATAACCCTTGGTGTTACTCTCCTCCACTCAACCTATAGGTCCCCAAAATAATTAGGCACCCTTGGTCTTTGCTGCCAACCCTGCTATCAATGTTCCAAAACGTTCATAATGCCTTAACCAAGCATTTCTTGGTGCTTCTTTTCCTCACTTCACTAACTAGCCCTTAATCAACTTAAAGACCAATTCCACTCCATCTACTTCCAAAACTTGTTTGGAAGGGGTGTGTTCAGACTCCTATGGCTTCAACACCATCAAGGAAAGGTCCTTACCTAACCTCCATACTCAAACTTTCCATCGTTGGCACAAAGTTACTGTTTTAAGGTTTGGGCAGGGCTACAAGCCTTGAATCCTTTTAGCCCTCCACACACAAGGAAATTGATTATATTTTATCTCCCTTTTGAAATTGAATCCAGCTCCCTTCTGACACTTAGATTCTTTTTCCAAGCTCCATCAGATTCTTAGGGTTTGGGACCCTCACTGCCCGTACACAAGTACAATTTAGCATTATTCCATAAACTAGGGTTTAGGCCATTTCCTGGTCTGTGTTGCTTTTTCCAGTCTTAAATTCACTGGTAAAGGTTCTGACTATTCTCCTACGCCTGCTCCAAGGCTCCATGCACTCGCCAACCACCTTGACTTGTCACAAAATGAACACCCCTGCCACGCAGGCATTAGTTTCTACTGTCTTATCCAAGTCGGGCTTTCTAGCTCACCTAGGGACAACTTTTCAACAAGAATACAGAACTTCTATTCATTCCTACAACTAACCTATGTATAGGAAAGGGGTTTAGCCTTGTTTCCCACACAACCATGCTTCTTGGCATGGGAAGAAACAGACTAAACCACCATTATAAAACAGATTTACCAGTCAATAGTGAGAAAATTAAAACACAGTATATACAAGAACAAAAAGAAACGATGGAGAAGTTGCTTAAAATGCCACAAAGAATGATTCAAAAGGAGTCTTTAAATATCAACAAACAAACTAAATGCCCTGCTAAATCATTGAGATTGCTGTTACACAGTCAAAACCAGAAAACATTTTTTTTTTAACACATGAAATCACTATTTTTCTTTATTATTTTCAAAAAACTGCCAACAACCAAATCTTCTAATCTCTTCAAAAGTTCCAGAGAATCCTCTTACAATGCCAAGAAGTAGTTAGGTTTGTTTTCTCGAGCTCAAAACGTCCAAAACATTATGTGTTAGAAAACACAATGTGTTTTTCAATCTTTTAAAAAACTTATGAAACAACCTCACAAAGGATTTCCCAAGTTATTTAATTTTTTTACCTAAGAACCATAAAGGTCCCCAACCACCAACTAAAAGGTAACCAAGACCTTACCAAGACAACGAAAAGGAAAATTAAAACAAAACCTTCAAAACAAGCTTGTACTTAGGCACCTTGGTAGGTGCTCTTGCACCAGAAGTGCACATGCAAATTTTACACATTCTACCACCTTTGCATGAACTTTCCACCACATTTTTCTTGTTTTCCAACTTAGGAAGGACGAAATAACATATTTTTCACATCAAATTTGATATATATCAATTCAAGTTTCAATTTTTGTAATGTTGCAATATTAATTGTGATTGAATTGTGGGAATTTAACATTATACATTGGTTAATTATATTGTTGTTATTTGAGTGATATACAATTGAATGTTGAAAAGGAAGCAAATTTGTGAAAACTCAAACTGTCGAGGAGTTTGATGCAAGAAGAAAAAAATACTACATAACTGGGCAGTCTCTCCATTCGAATCTCTATTTTTTAGGTATATCAAGTCTTTACACATGTTCTTTACATTCTACTTAATTATATTATGTTTCTTTATCATACCTTATCATACATTCTTAATACAATTCTTTTATTTTGTTATTATGCATATTCCATGTTCATCAATGTTTGTTTCTCATTATAACCTTAGCCACTCTTGGGACATTTTAAACTACACAATTATTTACACTTGCCAATTACATTGGTGATCCGTAATTCAAGTTTACAAAATTAACTTGTAAATTAAATCTAATTACAGTAATTTCCCAATCTAATACAAAATTGCGTGATTATGCTTTTTAACCGTTGAAATTACAAAATAAGTAATTAGAAATTCAAATACTAAATTTAAACTAGAGAGAAAATTGAGACAAAAGAGAGAAGAATGAGACAAAGAAATAGAAGGATCACAATGCACAAATTGATAGCGGAGTTCATCCAATGTGGACTACGTCTCCAAGTCCGCTTCTCAATGTTGGGAGCGCTTTATTGATATCACCAAGAAAAATTATGCTTTGTTACAATACCCAAGCTCCAAGAACCTGTAATAATCTCTCCACAATCTCTCACTCTTTTACAAATTTTGGTATACAAAAACACCTTGTAAATTCTCCTCCAAAGAATTATTTCTCCCAAAATGAACTTGAATAGTTCTCCCTGTTACAATTCTCTCCAAGAAAATTCTCATACAAAATACTCCACTCAATAATTTCCCAATGTCCCTTTACAAAAATCACCCCTTTATATACACATTTATTTGCTAATATGGCTTTAACCATATTATTTTGCAAATATTGCATATCTCCCATATACAAGTAAAAATTCCAACCATTTCCCCCTTTTACAATAAAAATCACTAATATTCCGTTAGTATAACAAATTAATCTTTCAAAAATAAATCCCCCTTTGGCTTTTATAATTCTAAGCCATACAATTAAAAAATGAACCCCTTTAACTATGGGCCATTATAATCTTGGACTTACATTATAATCTTTAAAAATATCTTTTAAAAGCCTCTTAATAATCTCCTTGGATAATCTTTAAAATAAATCCGTTAAATATGAGAAAGGTGGTTAAAGGGGTTAATTTTTTGAAATGTAAGTTTATGGGATTTTTTTCTCTCCTTGTTTTATGGGCAAGGGAAGAGGATTTTAAGGGATAAAATCCCACCAAATCCTCCTTGAAATCACAAAAATCTTTTAATTTTTAAACCATACGTATTTTCTTTTAACAATATGGTTTAATCCATATTCCTTTTTCCACCATGTCTGTGCCAAATCACCACTCTTGCCACGTCACCACCTGCCATGTCAGCTTGCTGATGTCATCAAAGTCAACCAGAGTCAAAATTTTGACCAACCTTTGACCAGCCGTAACTTTCACATACGAGCTCCATTTTTAAAACCGAATATAGTTCTAGAATCAGCACGACGAGTACTACGACTTGGCATAATTTTTATTTCATTTTGAGACAATCAATTTTTTTCCTTTTTGAACCCTCAATTCACCTGTTTGACCGAACCTTTGACTGAGCATAACTTCTGCAAACGGACTCCTTTTGAGCCCATTAAAGTTGCGTCAGGATCATGTCAATGAGCTCTACACATTGATGTTGCTTTGGAAGAATTTTGAGACTATTAAATTTTTAGGTATTTTGGATCCACCTAGATCATTCCTCCCCATTGAGAAGCTTTTGGACCTCCAAAAGTCTATTTTTATGTACAATTTGAGCTAGGGAAATTTTGCCCCACTTGCCCAGTATCATCTGTCCTTCCTTCTAAAATTTTGAACATGTGACCCATCACAAACACAAAGAAATATGAGGTAACTTTGTTGATACCATCAACTGCATGTTCATCAATATTCAAGGTCACATTCATCATCCACATATAAATAACTAGTAGAATAAAAAGCAACAGGACTGAATACACTGATGTGAAGGAAATAGTATCAACATTTTGGATCTTCTGAATAGGAACATTGTTAGAAAATGAAACATTCAAACCCTCTTTTACCACCTCTGGCTGAAGGCCCGATTCTACTTGTAACTGATCCTCACACTGTATTGTCTGTGACACCCTATCATCTTCATGCTTAGTATCACTAGCTATTACCGACATGAGAGTTAAAGCATTGCTTGCATTTACATTCATTTTCAAATGCCCTGTGTTTACAACAGATCTATCATTCTTCATGTGATTAGATTTTACAATATATTCAAATCCATCCTTAAACAAATGATGCTTGTTATGTTCCCTATAGAAAATGGCCTTTCTATCATACAAATAAGGACTACCTAAAACCATCCCACATATGTCAAGCAAAATTACATCTAACTCTACCTCATCTACAAACTTGGATGTGATTGCAAATCGAAGTTTACACTGTTGTGACACATGTAGCTGAGCATTATCATTCACCCAACCCAATGGATATGGATTAGGATGAGGTGTTGTTTTTAATCCCAATTTCTTAACAACTTGTTCAGAGATTAGATTCACTTGTGATCCACTATCTATGAGTGTATCAATCTTGATTTGTTTTGCAATAGCCCTTATATGAAACAATTCATTCCTCTTACTTTCAATAGGTACTTCATTACAACTTAGAGAAGAAGCATGAGAACTAGTACTGACAATAGGAGTTTTACCTTTGATACCCACAACTGAGATCTTGGTTTCATCATCAGAATTGGATCCAAGATCTTGCACAATAGTTGCAGTCTTCTACTTACCCTTTCGATCCTTAAACCATTTTGGCTTCTAATCGGGATGCAGTTTCCAACATCTTGCATCTTCGTGCCCTTCCTTCTTGCAATGTGAACAATAAGGATTTTTGTCCTCTGTCTTTACATTTGTTGTTCATTGTGATTTCTCTTTCCCTTTCTTGCTTCCTTTCGGCTTATTGGATTCCATCAACAAATTATCATGGCTATTCCTTGAGCTTGTTTCCAAATGGATAACTTGCACACTAACTTCATAAATGTTAGTTGGATTAAACATAAGTATTGTATGTCTCAAACTTTCATGTAATCCACCTATATACTTTAACAAAGTTTCTTGTATGTATAAAGGAATGCCCAAAATTAAAGCCCTCTTCCTAAACTCTTGTGTATATTCTTGCACACTTTGTCATTTTTCTTGCTTTAATGATTGCCAATTCATTACTGCTTTTTGCATATGTCCTAATGGATAAAACTGTTTCTTTAATGCAGATATAAACTCAAACCAAGAAGAAATAATTTTTTCCATAATGACTTAGATCCTCCTGTGTTCTATTCTCCCACCAAATTAAAGCTGTGCCTCCCAGGCGAGGAGTAGCTAATTGGATTTTCTGAGAATCCTCAGTAAACCTTTGAATTCTACAATAGACTTCAATTTGCTTAATCCAATTATCTAGTTTATTTGCATCTAGTTCTCCATTATACATTGGCAAATCAAATTTAACATCTAGTTTTAACAAAGGTGAATTAACTTCAGATTTCATAGGTTGTTTCTTTTTAGAAGAAGAGGTAGATGAAGAGGGAGAAGAGGATGAAGAAGAAGATGGGGATGGAGGTTCAGGAGGGTCACTACCACCTCCTACTCCTTTACCTTTATCATCTTTCAACGAGGATTCAACTTCCTCCTTCTTTCTAGCCTCTCTTTCCTTTTTCTTCCATCGCTCTTGCCTCTCTTGGAAAAGAACTTCCACCATAGCCTTCATTTCGAGAAATTCTTTCTGGAAAGCTTTCTCATCAAGCTCTGTAGGACTTTGTTCAGCTGCCATCTCTAATCGTGGAAATGTACTTCATTTTCTGATCTCTAGATTGAACTCTTCCAGTGCACCTTCTCCTTGTTTCAGTTTCAACCTGGTTAACATACACTCTACAATTTCATGCAAAATGGGCTTTGATACCAACTTGATCCGTAAGTAGAGTTTACAAAATTAACTTGTAAATTAAATCTAATTACAATAATTTCCCGATCTAATACAAAATTGTGTGATTATGCTTTTTAACCGTTGAAATTACAAAATAAGTAATTAGAAATTCAAATATTAAATTTAAACTAGAAGAAAATTGAGAGAAAAGAGAGAAGAATGAGACAGAAATAGAAGGATCACAACACGCAGATTGATAACAGAGTTCATCCAATGTGGACTACATCTTTGGGCCCGCTTCTCAATGCTGGGACCGCTTTATTGATATCGCCAAGAAAAAATATGCTTTGTTACAATACCCAAGCTCCAAGAACCTGCAATAATCTCTCCACAATATCTCACTCTTTTACAATTTTTGGTATACAAAAACACCTTGTAAATTCTCCTCCAAAGAATTATTTCTCCCAAAATGAACTTGAATAATTATCCCTATTATAATTCTCTCCAAGAAAATTCTCGTACAAAATACTCCACTCAATAATTTCCCAATGTCCCTTTACAAAAATCACCCCTTTATATACACATTTATTTGCTAATATGGCTTTAACCATATTATTTTGCAAATATTGCATATCTCCCATATACAAGTAAAAATTCCAACCATTTCCCCCTTTTACAATAAAAATCACTAATATCCCATTAGTATAACAAATTAATCTTTCAAAAATAAATCCCCCTTTGGCTTTTATAATTCTAAGCCATACAATTAAAAAATGAACCCCTTTAACTATGGGCCATTATAATTTTGGACTTACATTATAATCTTTAAAAATATCTTTTTAAAGCCCCTTAATAATCTCCTTGGATAATCTTTAAAATAAATCCGTTAAATATGAGAAAGGTAGTTAAAGGGGTTAATTTGTTGAAATGTAAGTTTACAGGATTTTTTTCTCTCCTTGTTTTATGGGCAAGGGAAGAGGATTTTAAGGGATAAAATCCCACCAAATCCTCCTTGAAATCACAAAAATCTTTTAATTTTTAAACCATACATATTTTCTTTTAACAATATGGTTTAATCCATATTCCTTTTTCCACCATGTCTGTGCCAACTCACCACTCTTGCCACGTCACCACCTGCCATGTCATCTTGCTGATGTCATCAAAGTCAAAATTTTGACCAACCTTTGACCAGCCGTAACTTTCACATACGAGCTCCATTTTTTAAACCAGATATAGTTCTAGAATCAGCATGGCGAGCATTACGACTTGGCATCATTTTTATTTCATTTTGAGACAATCATTTTTTTGCCTTTTTGAACCCTTGATTCGCCTATTTGATCAAACCTTTGACTGAGCATAACTTATGCATACAGACTCCTTTTGAGCCCATTAAAGTTGCATCATGATCATGTCAATGAGCTCTACACATTGATGTTGCTTTGGAGGAATTATGAGACTGTGAAAATTTTAGGTATTTTTGATCCACCTGGATCAATTTGTTTGGAAGTTTTAAAATATTTATCAACAAATCCACTTTATGCAAATCTTGTAATCATTGTGGTCCATGAGACCACATCTCTTTGAGGCATTTTGTTAAACAATTGACCTACCTTGTGTATGCTTCCACATTTTGTATACACATTTATGAAAGTAGTTATAACTATGTAATATAATACATCATTTCTCAATCCATCTTTTAGGGATGTGCATACCCCTTTCCAAAGCTTCCATTTTGGTATAGGCATGGGGGATTTTGGAAAATGCTTTGGAATTTGGTTTTACACCTAGAAATTGCATTTTCTTGAAATTTTCTAAAGCCTTTTCAACAAATCCATTTTGTGCATATCCTACAATCATTTTAGTCCATGAGGACATATTTCATTGAGGCATTTATCAAATAGTTCATGTTCCTTGTCTATGCTTCCAAATTTTGCATGTGTCTACTAAGGAAATTGCAACCATAGCACTCATGAAAATCCCCCCTTTTATGTTTTCATAGATGTCATACCCCATTCCAAGGCCCCCTTGCTATTATGGCTAAAAGCCTAAAACATGTGTTTTCAAACAAACTATGGATGCATGGAAAAAATCTATCAAAGCATAATAGTAAGAAAAATCATAGACATGGTAGTGAGTTGTTTGAAAAAATGCCTCAAATAAATGTGGTCTCATGGTGATGGACATCACCATGAGACCACATTTATTTGAGGCATTTTTTCAAACAGCTCATTGCCTTGTCTATGCTACCACATTTTCCATACATGTCTACCAAAGCATTTTATCAAACAACATAGACAAGGCAATGAGTTGTTTGAAAAAAATCCTCAAAGAAATGTGGTCTCATGGTAATGTCCATGACTATGAGACCACATTTCTTTGAGGCATTTTTCAAATAGCTCATTTCCTTGTCTATGCTACCACATTTTCCATACATGTATGCCAAAGCATTTTATCAAAAAAAATAGACAAGGCAATGAGTTGTTTGAAAAAAATTCCTCAAAGAAATGTGGTCTCATGGTGATGTCCAAATCACCATGAGACCACATTTCTTTGAGGCATTTTTTCAAATAGCTCATTTCCTTGTCTATGCTACCACATTTTCCATACATGTCTACCAAAGTATTTTATCAAACAACATAGACAAGGAAATGAGTTGTTTAAAAAAATTTGTCAAAGAAATATGGTCTCATGGTGATGTCCATCACCATGAGACCAAATTTCTTTGAGGCAATTTTTAAACAAATCATTACCTTGTCTATGCTACCACATTTTACATACATTTCTACCAAATCATTTTGTCAAACATCATAGATAAGGCAATGAGTTGTTTGAAAAAATGCCTTTTTTTTGTTTGAAAAAATGCCTTTTTTTCAAACAACTCATTGCTTTCTCTATGCTACCACATTTTCCATACATGCCTACCAAGGAATTTTATCTATGCTACCACATTTTCCATACATGCCTACCAAGTCATTTTATCTATGCTACCACATTTTCCATACATGCCTACTAAAGAATTTTATCAAACAACATAGACAAAGCAATGAGTTATTTGAAAAAATGCCTCAAAGAAATGTGGTCTCATTGTGATATCCATCACCATGAGACCACATTTCTTTGAGAAATTTTTTTAAACAACTCATTGGGTTGTCTATGCTACCACATTTTACATACATGTCTACCAAAGCATTTTATCGACCAACATAGACAAGGCAATGCGATTTTTGAAAAAATATCTCAAAGAAATGTGGTTCATGTCCATCACCATGAGACCACATTTCTTTGAGGCATTTTTTCAAACAACTCATTTCCTTGTCTATGCTACCACATTTTCCATACATGCCTACCAAATCATTTTATCAAAAAACATAGACAAGGCAATGAGTTGTTTGAAAAAATGCCTCAAAGAAATATGGTCTCATGGTGATGGACATCACCATCAGAACAAATTTATTTGAGGAGTTTTTTCAAATAACTCATTTCCTTGTCTATGCTACCACATTTTACATACATGTCTACCAAATAATTTTATCAAACAACATAGACAAGGCAATGAGTTGTTTGAAAAAATGCCTCAAAGAAATGTGGTCTCGTGTGCATCACCATGAGACCACATTTCTTTGAGGTATTTTTCCAAATAGCTCATTGCCTTGTCTATGCTACCACATTTTCCATACATGTCTACCAAAGTATTTTATCGAATAGTTCACTTCCTTGTTGCTATTGCTAAAAGCCTAAAATATGTGCTTTCAAACAAACTATGGATGCATGGGAAAAATCTATCAAAGGACATTACCATGAGACCACATTTATTTGAGGAATTTTTTTCAAACAACTCATTTCCTTGTCTATGCTACCACATTTTCCATACATGTATACCAAAGCATTTTATCGAATAGTTCACTTCCTTGTTGCTATTGCTAAAAGCCTAAAATATGTGCTTTCAAACAAACTATGGATGCATGGGAAAAATCTATCAAAGGACATTACCATGAGACCACATTTATTTGAGGAATTTTTTTCAAACAACTCATTTCCTTGTCTATGCTACCACATTTTCCATACATTTCTACCAAAGCAATTTTTGAACCATATCATTGCCTTGTCCATGCCTTTGCTTACTACTATGCTTTGATAGATTTTTTCCAAGCATCCATAGTTTGTTTGAAAGAACCTTTTTTAGGCTACCCTTCAACCATCACCCTACCCTACCTTCAACCATAGAGGGTTTAGGAATAAAAACCACTTCAACCATCACCCTACCCCAATTATATTGATGCCCATTTTGGACTTTCAAATTCATATTCATTGTTTCCCCTTTTGGACTATCATATTCATTGCTGCCCCTTTTGGACTATCATATGCATATTCATATTTAGGGATATTCATTGCTGCCCCTTTTAGGACTTTCATATATCATAATTTCATAGATTTGTGTTAGATATTTCTTTACTTGATTAGTGCTACGGTGGAACTAATCATTATCTCTTTTTCATGCTATAGGTATAATTATTCATCATTCCAAGGAAAAAATCAAATATTCCTCTAACACAGGAGGAGAAAGTAGCTAAGAATGCAAAGAAAAATGAAAAAAATGAGGCAACTTTGTTAAAAGAGGAAATTGAACACAATAGAAGAAGATGTGCCAATTGAAGATGAACAAGAAGATAGGAATACAAAAAAAAGAGAACAAATGAGGAAAATTTGTGAAAAGAGGAGATTGAACATGATAGGAGAAGATGTGCCAATTAAAGAGGAACATGAACCTCCTCTACAACAAGTTGGAGACACATCCTCTATCGCAAGTCAGGTTGGAGAGGCACCATCTACCACATCTCAAGTTGAAAGTACATCATCACTCACATGTGAAGAAGGAGGTACACCATATTTCCCATCTCAACTTCAAGTCACATCATCTATTCCATCTTTGATTGAAGGTATGCCATCTATCCCATCTCATTTAAATATTGATGAAATTCATAATGTTGAGAAAAAACTATCTTTTAGAACACCACCTAGAATTTTGTGTAGAAAGCCCAAGAATTTGATTGATATAGATAAGAATATTTTGCACCAATGGAAGATAAGATTCCAAAACACACTTGTAGAAGATATGCTCATGAGATTTGGAGAGTGTTCTTTGAAAAGTTAAATGAGACCACAAGATGTCAACTATTTGTTGAAATGGTGTAAAGTATAAAGTATAGGTCCATCATGGATGTTCTTGGGTTGAGAACATCGAAGGCTTCAAGTGAAAAATATATTGTCAAGAATCTAATGAGTGCATATGTGAGTGGGTAACACCTCACACACAAAATATAGTAATTCCACACAACATGTCATTACATTGGCAATAGTAAGTAATCAAATGAGGAAAGATCATCTCATTAGAAAGAGAAGTCAAGCATTGATAATTAATAGAAAAATTTATCAAGAGCCATTAGAATGCTCCAAAGAATCGAGGACACCAATGCCAATGAATTATGGGAATTCCTAGGGAGACTACCACGAAAGATAAACCAAATTTGTTGAAGTATTGAGATCATTAATTGAAGAATTTTGGAAGAATTACATAAGGGTATCTCTGAATCAAAGGGATGTGATAAGAAGGAGAATTGGCAGTTAAAACCGTGAGCCACATCCAAAGAATTTTTTGGATACGACTCAAACACAATTTTTTGGTAAACTTCTAGAGATGTATCCTAAAATTAAAAATTTTCAAAGATATTTTGAAATGCTAAAATCTTTCTATATCAAAATAAATCACACACAAACTACTTGTTGTTGTAGATTATATATTTAATTTCCTAACCATTTTGATGTTTATTAATCTATATGTTTAGATTTTCATACTAACAATGTTTTGCAAGATTGTGGCATACATGCCCCACCAACATCTTCAAGATACTGCATATCAACAATTTTATGTGAAAGAGAGTAAGGCCAAATATTCTATAGGAAATTATGCTTGGATGTCACATGTCAGCATTGTGGTGGCTTGCAACATATGCCAATATGTGAACATATGGAAAGCGCACGTGAGGTTGAAAATGAACTAGTAGATTTCAACAAGTATAAAATAGTGGCCTATAATACAAAAGATGGTAAAGAAGGAAAAATGTGTGATTTAGTTATTCAAACGATTCCAGTGTATCGATTTATGCCTACATTTCATGATAGTATAGTGTATGATTATGCAAGGAATACCCAAAGAGCTCGATGGTTGGACTTGCAATTCAAGTTATGAAAGGACAAATTTCCACTTGGTAGCATTATTTCCGTTGACTTTGTAGAGAACTATAGTCTACGACCACAACATGAGGTGCAATCACAATATTACAACTCCATATAGGTTTCTGTATTTTTGAACATCACATTAATTCATGTGAATGATAATATAGAGGATGAAAAAAATATCATAAGGGAGTATCATTTTTATTTAGTGATGATTGCACGCATTCTATGGAGTTTGTGATAGATTGCTTTCAAGCGTTCTACAATGATTTGGAAAGAAGGGGCATATCATTCAATCAACATATCATATGGTTGGATAAATGTCCATCACAATTCAAGAACACATGGATGTTCTATTGGTTGAGTAGGATGCATAATATTACAGGTGTTCAACATACATGGAACTTTTGTGAGGCTAGGCATGGAAAGTGGGAGCATGATGGCACATGAGCATATATCAAAAGAGCCATAGCACGAGAAGAGTTAAAGTATAATGATAATTCAAAGTTGACAGATGAAAAATCAATTGTTGAGTGGTGTAATGCTTCAATGGGTCCATGTAATGAAGGTAAGTCTTTAGTTTGTAGATTTTTTTGGTTGATAGATGATACTAACATTGCACCATATGAGGATTGTTGTACACTAATAGGATCAACTGAGCTACACTCTTTCAGAAGTTCAAATGTAGGTTCATGGAGTATCCATACACAAAAGATGACATGCTTTTTTTCTTCATATACAATTAAGCCTGGAATGAGTGCGAGTCAAATTAGTGGGTTGACGAATGGTGATTAAGTTATCTTATCCCACTTGACACATATCAACCCCTGATGACACTGGAACTGACACAAATGGAATCATCGATTGAATTTGACCACATATTAGATCTAGTTCAACCAGGTAATATATCTACTTGTGTAGTTTTTGAAATTCCTAATGTTATCTTACTTTGTAGTGTTTTTGTAATGTTGACTAATTTCATCTAATTTGCTACACATATCAATGTAGGGAATTTTTATGCAGTTATTGCAGTTAAAGACAATGAAGAGGGAATTTGAATTATTACTTGTGTCATTGTGTTGAGGCCAAAAATAAATTGGAGGCCCAAGTTAGAGATGGAGAAAACATCAAATACCCTACAGGCTTGGTGGTTGTTATTGGAACATGGCTTAGACGGTACCCACATAAGAGTGTTAATGTTTGGCTCTTTTAGGACTTCGAAACACATCAGAAGATTCTTCATTACTTGAACCTTGTGGCATCCAATGTTCATTTGATACAATATCGAGGTAGACCTTTGAACAAGACGTTATGGAAGGTGTGTGAGTCTGACCATGAGGCAATACTTGACACAATAAAGAGTAGAGAAGACCTAGATGGTTCATTGGATTAATTTGTAAGTATGCACATTGATTTTGTAAAGTCATGTTATTGATATTAATGTATTGCAATTGATAGCTAGAACTTTCATTTATATATTTCAAGTTTACATATGTTTTGGTTCCAATTTTATGTCATATGTTTGTCTTTTTTTGCTACATTTTTATACATATACAATGAATATTGGGCAGATTATATGCATATTTATGGTTTCACCATTTGACCATCTAGAGACCTCAATTTGTAAACTTGACCTTTGCATCCCTAGATCATACTTGGGAGAACCTTCCTCAACCATCATTTCACCTGAAAAATTAACCATTTCCATCATATCCATCCAAAATATATCATATTTCCCTTATCATTTTCATCCATTATCATAAGCTAGTCATCACAATCATCATCCTTACACCTTGGTCCTTTCGGCCATTAGCCTACCCTTGTCATCTTATCATTGTCATCATCATTTCTTTCATCATTGACCACCCTTATCTTCCTCTCCAATCTATATCATATCCAATATTTATCATCTTATATCCTATCTCATCACCCAATCATAATCCATATCATATCTTTGATGAGAGATAAATGTGTCTTTATTTTTACCTCTTTGTTTACCTTTTTACCTCTTTGTTCCTATAGAATCCCTTGCAGTTCTTGTCACTATTTGTTAATGAAGTAGGGATATTTAATAAAATACAAAGAGAGGATATAAACTTTTGGATCATATGTCAAAACCTTTAATTATTTACTAATTATCCTTATGACTATGAAAAACAGGGGATGATTAGGTGGATGATGCGTGGGAGTAAGAGGAGCATTGGTGGAATGAGGAAAAAATTGTCTCATGAGTAATGTGTCACTTTTGATTAAGTTTGGTCTAAGTTGTTTTATTTTGGAACGATTTTAAATTTGTAAATCTATTTCTAAGAAGCTTTTAAAGGCTGTTGGTCGTAGGCCATAAAAACCCAAATAGTCGTATACCTTTTTTATTAGTATTTTGTAAACTCAGTGACATATGATCTCTATATATATGTATGCTAAGAGTTGAGTTAGTAATCGATAATTTATATCTGTAAGCTATTGTTTTGATTAAAAAGATTGGAATTTGAAATCTCATTTTGTATAAACATTGAGTAGAGTCAAGTAAGCTTTTGTTTCATCACTAGAAATCAGAGAAGGCATGGCCCACTTCCTCGATTGCCCAGTGACTAGCTGTAGAATTAGTGTGTTGTGTGGTAATGAGACTTTCTCAGTTTTAAATATGTTTTGATCTTTAATCATTGTTCTAGCTTAAAACCATTCAATGTGTTGTTAATTATTATTTTATGTATTGGTGATTGATGCATTTGTTTTGATATCATGCTACAGGTACAATTGATTTAGCAGACTACTTTGTAATCAAATTTAATCAATGTGTTTATTGTTTTGTGTGAACTTGATTTGGCATATCATTTCAAAAAAGTGTTAATTGGAGTGCTTATTAATACATGTGAACTTTATTTAGCACTTTAAATTCTAGCATTCATCTGCTTCTGTTAGTGTAGTGCCAACAAGAATTATTATTTTTATTTTATTGTTTAGTTTTAATTTTCTTTTGTTATGAATTGTTTGGCCTAGGTTCCTATCACACAGGTGACAAGAAGTCTAAAAACCAGATTTATGAACAAATGAAAGTTGCATGTAGTTGCATCCATCCACACTTGGCTTTCTAGGTTCAACCCTTAGGAAAACATCCCCAATATCTTTCACAAGTTCACAACCCCCAGATTGACATCGAGGAGTAAATTGAGGAAACTTCAAAAATCTCAAGGATTGATCTAGACCCATCTACCCAAATTAAGATAGAATTACAAGGATAGTTTTACCCATCATATGAACCATATTTTAATCCAATCATTTTGGTTTCGTTGCAAGGGAAATATATTAAAGGCTTGAAACCATAGCAAGTTGAGTTAGGACCAGTATGTCAAGGGGAAAGCCTATATAATTGTTGAACTTGTTAAGGTTAATAATCCCGATTTTTGCTACTATAAGTCATTTAGGTGCATGAATCATTGTAGGGATAGTAGAAGGAGATTTATTAGAAAAGAAAAGGGAAGTAGTTCGAAACCCAAAAAACTTAAAAAAAAATTAAAATCATCCATTAAGGGACCACAACCCAAAGAATTGCAAAATAGCTCAAAGCCATCCATTGAAGGAAGTAGTTCAACACAAGAAAAATTGAAAACTAAATTGCAACCATAAGAGTTACCTGAACCTGATATTGAGAAGTGTGTTATTGAGTCTACTATTGTTGAGACACCTGCAGGTACTCGTCTAGGGTCTTTTGAAGTATTGTAAAAAAAAGTTGAAAATTTCTTTTAGGAATCTTATAGGTTGGAAGCTGGTCCATTCTAAGAAACCCAAGAGCCACTTAAAACCTACTTTACCCCTTAGGAATTAGATGTCATGGTTGATCCCAACAACAACAACAATATGAATAACAAAAATAAAAACAATGATGCGAGAGCATTATCCCAAAACAACTTGATCACCTTTGAGTTCCCTACTACGTATCCTGAAGGGGATGCTCCTATGAAAAACATTTCTCACTCTACTTTACCAATTTTTCATGGTATTTTTGTTGAGGATCCTTACATGTTCTTATTTGAGTTTGACGTGTTGTGCCATAGCTATGATTATCAAAGTGATGCATAGAAGCTCAAATTGTTCCCAACCACATTGAAGGATGCAACCCTATGTTGGTTCATAAACCTCAGGAATATCAGAACATGGGAAATCATGAAGAAATTATTTTTGACCAAGTACCAGGAGTATTGCAAAATAAAAGAGGTGTGGGACGAAATCTTTCATATGACACAAAAAGAAGATGAGTCTGTGGAAGATTGCCTCGAACGCTTCATGTTCAATTTTCAATGATTGAGACAAGGGATAACTCTTGATGCTATTAAAATGTTGTTTCTTAGAGCAATATGAGATGATACTGTAGACACTAAAAAATTATCCTAGGCCTCGACTGTTAATTTCTTCATAAATCCTCCATCATTTTTCCTCTCATTCTTCATAATTAAATAATTTTAATTATTTAATTATTTCCTAAGGTCATATGTCTTCTATTAATTAAATAATTTTAATTATTTAATTAATTCATTTCTACCTTTATTCCTCTTTAATTAATTAAATAAATTTTGTTTATTTAATTTCGTCACTAATTAAGTCCCTTTCTTTCTAAAAATTAAATAATTCCTATTTACTTAATTTCTATGTCACTTTCCACTATAGTTAAATAATTATTTTAACTATTTAATTATTCATTAGCCTCTTCTCATAAATTAAATAATTTTTTTATATTTAATTTGGTCCACTCTCTTGAATTTTGAATTAAATCATTATTTAATTCAAAATATTATCTTTGTCACATTCCTCTATAATTAAATAATTATTTTTAATTATTTAATTATTCATTTTCCATCTAGATTAAATGCCTTTATTATTATTTAATTTCCTATCACCTCTTTGACAGTGCCAATCTTATCTTCCACATCAAGTCCTTATATATCCATGTCTCAATTAACCTCCACCGTTGATTGGATTATCTTATAATTTAATCCTGACCGCTCATCCTTATCACTTGCCCTAATTTAGCCCTAACCCTATTTCATACCTCATCTTTTAATCTTGGCCATTGATCATTGACTTTCAATCTTAGCCCTTCTTTCAAAACTGACTTCCCTATAAATTACCTTGCCATTATCATTTGTCATCTATCTTGTGCTAACTTGAGTTTACATGAGCTTATGCTATCTTGCTATCAAGTCTACTATCAAGTCAAGTGCATCCATAGTCATATAGAATCTTCAATATTCTACTTAGACATTGTCATAGGCCTATTTTCATACTCAAAAATTTGAGGGAAATTTTTATAGTCAAGAAAAATGGAGAAGTATAATGGAGGTGAATCAATGGTGGCATAAAGATTGGGTAGTATTGATTTATGTTTTATGTCTTTATGCTTATTTATGCTTTATTGTTTATTAGGGTTTGATTTATATGCTTTATAGCCTAAACTCCAATATTTTAACCCTGATTACATTGGCGAACCTGATGCGGAAGGACACAATTGCATAGATCGTACAATTTTTTTGATTTGCAGGTTATAGGTATGGATCGACGCAATTATAGAACTCAGAATGATGCAATCGCAAAGCCGAATGAAACAACTAATTTTCTTTAGGGAATACTTTGATTTGGTTAAATTTCTAATTATTTATGTTAGAGTTAGATTATTTAGCTTTCTAGTTTATTAGTCTAACCCTAGTTTCATATCCTAGGCATCATTAGATTATTTGTTTTGGTAGATTTTGCTACTATTTACAAGTTCGGGTTATTCAGCCACAACTGATTGTGTTATGCTGCAATCATCATTCTAGTTCACCACAATTGCCATAAACCTGAGCCACATATGTTCTAGTGAACTGCAGTTGACATTTTGAAACCCACAGTCACAGTTCTTGAGATGCATTTGCCAACTTGTATGCGCCACAATCGTTCTTTCTGTGACATAATTGTCTGTCTTTCTAGAATTTTAATTTTTAGTTACAATTTTCAGTTTAGGTCATTGTCATTTCATAGATTAGGGATTTTTTGGTTATTAATCTTTTATTTCCAGCGTGTGGCATAGGTGGAAAGGAGATATTTTGACATTAATCAATAAAACCAATCTTATCTTCTTTTCATTTCATTCATGGGGATTAAAATTAACCTTGCATTCACATGACATTTGGCTTAAATCATCCTTAACTTGAATCTCACTCCTTGGTTTAAAAAGAACTTGCATTTCACTCATAGGGTTTAAAATTAATCTTGCATTAAGTTTTTTCTCACATATTGCTTTGGAGGCTAAAAAGAACAAGTGTTTGCTTTGTCTTGTGATTTGCATTGTGCTTCAAGGTTTGTATGCTCTCCTCTCTCACCTTTTAGGTGATCTTGAGTGACCAAAAAAATCTTTAGGCATTGTGTACAATCACCCACACATTTTGGTTTGGGCTTTAAAATAAACACCATGTGAGTGTAAGGAAAATACATTATGTGTGTTCCCTCCTTGCGCTTTACATGATCTGGGTAGTCAAACTACAAATGTACTTCCTTGCTTTTGTCTATCCTTAGAGGGCTTGCCACCCCACTTTGAAAGGTGGGAACAACCCAAGTGGTAATGGGCTAAAGCCAAGCTCTTCTGAACCACTATATAAATTTGTGGTTGCAAGGAAATATTGCAATCAACCAGAAGTGGTATGTGATAGCTCTCCCCTAGTTTCTTTATGATGTGAAAATACCTTGATCTAAGGGTTGGGAGACCTCTCGAGGGATTTTATCATAGTATCCCCTAAACTAGATGCCCTTACTAGAAATGTTTGTGTAGAAAGAAAAAATCCTTCTATTTGCTGGTGTAGGAGGTTGGACCTCTAAAGTCGTCCCACACTTTTTCAGTTCATTATAGAGATGGAAAATTTCTTGAGATCCTTGTGGTCTTAGGTAATTTGGAATTTGGTATGCTCAAGAAGTGAGTGTCGTGGAGGGGAACCAGTGCTACTAATTTCCTAGGTCATATGCTCTGAATAGGCACAGTTGGAGAAATCCAAGTGGGAACCCAACAAATATTGTCCTTTCCAAC
The DNA here is from genome assembly GCA_007258455.2 of Sequoia sempervirens. NCBI lineage: Eukaryota > Viridiplantae > Streptophyta > Pinopsida > Cupressales > Cupressaceae > Sequoia > Sequoia sempervirens. The sequence continues at coordinate 347,961 of VDFB02361656.1, forward strand.
CATAGGATTCATGCTTGTTGTCTATGAGTGATTTCATTGCAAAATCAAACCTTACAAGAAACAAGTTTCTTCATACTGTCTTATGTGTTTTCCAAAATTGAACATCATCAAATCACCCTAAACTTGATCAAATTCAAACAAAAGCCATTAAAAGACACAAAAAATCACAATCGCCTACTAAAAACCACAACTACTATTCTGGAAAACTGCAAGTGATTGTCTCGAAGTGCAATTGTTACACAAAAACCATAATTGATTGTTCTAAACCACAACTTTCATTCCAAAAAACTACATTTGACTGTGTTAAACCGCAATTGATAATTGAAATGACGCAACTACCCGAGATCATAGATTTTCCATAAAAAATGTAACATAATTGTTTGTCAATTGATCTTGAGTATCACCAAATATTTAAACCACATGTTTGTAAGACTGCCAGCCACCATCCAACATTGCATTCCTTGCATACACCATAGATAAGACATTAGGGCATCTTCTAGCTTGCATAAACCTTGTTGTGAACCTTAGTTTTGGAAGCCTATCAAATTTAAGAATAGTCCATAGTGATAGGATCAAAACTTGTCTTGACTTCAAATTTCCATCATCTTTAGTCCTTTTTTTCATATAGGTGGGTCCTCAACTCCAAAGGCTAGTTGGAAACCACTTTTGTCAACTTTTTTTTGTCACCATCATCCTTGAAGTCTTGAAAAACTAGATTTGAACCTTTTGATACCTTGATTTGGTTTAGCAACCTTGCTTAGGCCTTACCATAAGGTATTTAGTGGTCATTACATTAGTTTGCATTACCATTTTCACCTAGAATTCTATTACATTGACATTTAATTTGCATACTTTAGACATCATTCTAGACATTTACATCCCAAATATCCAAAAAAAATAAAAAAATAGACATCTTGCATAGACATTGCCATAGTTTAGACTTCATTGTGACATTATTCTATTGACCTTTTGACATATTTTCACCTTGAATTGATAACTTGGCATTTTCCTTAGATACATCCTTGCATAAGACATTCTGGGCATCATTCATAGTTATCCTCATCATCACTCCCTCTTACAAATCTTATATGGTTGAAACTAGGTCAAAAAGGAAACAAAGAGACAATATGGCTACCCCACAAGACTTTATCAACCCATTTACAAACTCCTCACAATGGATAACAAGACCTTACAAATCCTTATTGGAAAAATTTGTCACTAGAGACCAAAATGGACATGTTTTAGTTGAAGACTTAGAGGTTGCCACTCAAGACCCATAATTTTTCTCTTTTGTAGATGAATGCTTGGCACAAGACCCTCAATGATATTTAACAAAACTATTAGTAGAAGGTGCCACATTACCTCCTAGATTTGATGTCCATACATTTCTAGCTTCATCTACACAAGAAAACAACACAATGGTCTCTAGTGGCTCTATCCCACAAGTAAACACATCCATACCATTAGGAAGATCTACCCAAGATGCAACATTAGTACACACATCACCTTTTGGCACACAAATCATGACACAAGGCATGAAATTCACCATAGGAGCATCATCATCAAGTACATTTGGTACCAATAACACAACCAAAAGGCCCAATGTTAACACAAACATCACAAATGCCACATCAAACATCAACACCACTAGTGCCATACCACAAATAGGGGTTTCACAAATAGGACATATACCTTTCATGCAATTTGGAAACCATAACAATCCTTTGCATAACGTTCACATTCCCAACCAACATACATCAAAACAAAACACATCTTACATGTACACCTCTCATATCCCAAATGAAAATCCATCCTACACTCATATACTAAACCAAAACCTGTCACATAACATTGGATCCTAAAACACTTACATAGACCCCAATAATACACCAAACACATCATTGAAACAAGTGGATGTTTTACAAACACAAATACAAGCCCTTCAACAACAAATGGACAATATGAAAATGTCTAGTAAAAAGAAATTCAACAAAAGACTTATGTCCATTCCCCTTTGACAAGAGTTTTCACATTCCACCCTGTCCTCATCGAACCATTAGAGCTGGTTGATTTGGATTGGTCAAAGGAATAGGACTATGCATTTCCCACCATGCAATATCATACTTTGTTGAAGTTCTTTCACCCACTGGACCCCCTCTCCATGACCATGACAATGCCTATAGTCCATCTATGGCTTGCTCAGCTATAGCTACTGTAATCACTGGGACCCATGGTGTCACCTCTCTAGATGACCGAGTGAACACTATTGTACCATGTGGCACTCCTTGCTACTCTTCAAATTGTCTCAAAACCTAGTCTAGAAAGTACATATCAATGATATGTTGTGACTGCACAGTCCACCCAATAAGATATCTCTTCTATCAACACCACTGTAGATGATGATCTTCATTGGGCCACTGAGTGCAATCCATCCAAGGCCTCTTAATGAATCTAGCCAAAGTATCCAATCCATGTCACCAGTAACCAATATCCTCGACATGTGTCTACGTGACTTCTCCTCTGTATATATATACATACGATACGTTCATCCCCAACTAGCGACCAACTGGTGGATGGGACACAACAATGTGCTCCCAAGCCTAGACCATCAAAAGAGTGACTTCGTAGCTCATGGACTGTCCTCACTGATAAGCTATGTCATGAAGCTGAAAGTAAACCATCACTAGCAAACATGCCCCCCATGCATATAGAGTATCACTAGCCATCATCCCAACTAACATCTCTCCCCATCTAATCAAAAATCCATGTCCTTGGTGGTCTGGAATGACTACCTCGACTATCAAGAGTGCACAATATGTAGTCAAACCACTCATATTGTGCAACCAATGTTTCCCATCTAATCTCATACTGGTCAATCCCCAAATCCTTGACATCCTCATATACATAGTAGGTGGTCAAAGCATGATATCCCCGGCCTGGATCATATCTGACTAGCTCACCTCAGATTGGTAGTTGTAGGATCCTATAGACATCCTCCAATGTGATAGTAGCCTCTCCCATAGGCAAATGAAATGAGCATGTATCAGAATGCCATCTCTTGGAAAGTGCAGTCAACATCCCTCTATTTTCCCTAATGATGGGCATGAATGTAACAATGATATAAACCAAGATGCCATAACCTGCGCTTTGTAGCGCTAGTCAACTAGCCTCGCAATCGATATGTATTTGGTGGTTGCGACTCTCGTGTATAAATCGGATCTAGATGAACCTATGGCCAACATGACAAACATTGTGTTAGTTAAACTTACCTTAACTTATTTTTTGCACTTGTCATAAAATCAAGTCAATCCTAATCTAGGGCAACCTTGTTAATAGTCAATTGTGTCACATAATTGTCAATTGTGTGGTACAATAGTCAATGCATCACATGCTTTTGTAGATGCACCACAAGAGCCTGATTGCGTCAAACCCCTAAATCAATTGCAACCCGTGCCTACATTTGCATCATTCCTAAAGTAGTTGTGACTAAGCCCTATCAGTTTGCATACTTACAGTTAGTTGCATCATGCTTATGTAGATATCGTTAAGAAACCCGCAGATGCATGGAACCCTAGCAATTACATCACAAAACTTCAAATCCCTATCTTACCCTAGGCATGTTCTTATCACTTGCATCGAATCACAGGAAATTGTGTTGAACGTGATAGCACTTGTGATTATCCCCGAGTGATGCAATTGACTGCTAAAATTTTAACCTATCTAAAAATGCATGAAATTAAAATTTGACAAAGTGGGTTTGTAGGCACTCACCAGATCTCTTGTGCCCTCTGGCTGTCTGAATGTCCACACTCGATATGCTCTATGCTTGTTGCGGGGAAGGCACTCTATTTTCATTCTGATCTCCTAATCTCCAAACTTCAAAATGTGCAAAATGAGCCTTTGACTTGCCAATTTCATACTTATACCTCCTAAAAATTAGGGTTTTAAGAGGTTTTGTGTTGGTTGCACTATGCTTAAACCTTGAAACTACATTTTATCTGCCTGAGGGTCCTAAAAATCATTTCTTTCATCACTATAACATTTTTTCCTATTAAATTGACTTTTCAGAATAATTTTCAAATTTTTTGAAAATTTTTGGGAAAATTTGGAAAATTCTTTCGAGGGGGTGTAGGTCTACCTTGCTTACACTGGAGCACGTTTGACTGAAAATTTCTTTGGAATAATGTGATAGACTGCATTGTATCAAAGAGGGGCAAAATGTAGACACTAAAAATTGTCCTAGGCCTACGACTCTTAATTTCTTCATAAATCCTCCATCATTTTCCCCCTCATTCTTCATAAATTTTATTTTAATTATTTAATTATTTCCTAAGGTCATATGTCTTCTATTAATTAAATAATTTTAATTATTTAATTAATTCATTTCTACCTTTATTCCTCTTTGATTAATTAAATAAATTTTGTTTATTTAATTACGTCACTAATTAAGTCCCTTTCTTTCTAAAAATTAAATAAATTCCTATTTATTTAATTTGGTCCACTCTCTTGAATTTTGAATTAAATCATTATTTAATTCAAAATATTCTCTTTGCCACATTCCTCTATAATTAAATAATTATTTTTAATTATTTAATTATTCATTGTCCACCTAGATTAAATGATTTTATTATTATTAAATTTCCTATCACCTCTTTGACCGTGCCAATCTTATCTTCCACCTAAGTTCCTTATCTATCCATGTCTCAATTAACCTCCACCCTTGATTGGATTATCTTATAATTTAATCCTGACTATTCATCCTTATCACTTGCCCTAACCCTATTTCATACCTCATCTTTTAATCTTGGCCATTGATCATTGACTTTCAATCTTAGCCCTTCTTTCAAAATTGACTTCCCTATAAATGACCTTGTCATTGTCATTTGTCATCTATCTTGTGCTATTTTGAGTTTACATGAGCTTATGCTATATTTCTATCAAGTCTACTATCAATTCAAGTGCATCCATAGTCATATAGAATCTTCAATATCTATCTCTATAATTGTCATAGGCCTATTTCCATACTCAAAACTCTAAGGGAAATTGTTATATTCAAGCAAAATGGAGAAGTGCAATGGAGGTGAATCAATGGTGGCATACAAATTGGGTAATATTTCTTTATGTTTTAAGTCTTTATGCTTATTTGTATTTCATTGTTTATTAGGGTTTGATTTATATGCTTTATAGCCTAACAGGTCTAATATTTTAACCCTGATTACAGATACTCCAGAAACATTAAATTTAATAGGTAAAGGGAACAATCTCTAAAATGAACTTCGACAATATTTGTGATATCTATAGGAACTATTCAAGGTCTCGGCGCTCGGGAAGGAACTATCCAAGTAAGCTTTAAGCTCTAGGTAATGCAACAGGTATAACGAAGCGTGAAATAGGAAATTTACTTGAGGATCTTAAAACTAATTTGTTAAATCATATGGGTAAACAAATAGACACTTTATATACCTGTGGGAAGCAAGAGGAAGCGGAAAAGGCCTTGGTTGTGTTTTTTTCTGACTTTTCACAAGAGACATAGTAGTGAGGATTTCCATTACAATAAGACAAAAATTTCATCCTTAGAAGAAGTTAGTAGAAGTTCTACCTTAAGGCCTCTTCCTCTAGGTGTGCCTGATATGGAATATTCTAAGGAACTTGTCTACTACATGGCCCCTAGATGACCATTTCCACCTCCAGTAATACCCCCTAGAATGACAAATGATTATCTTGCTCTAGGACCCAATCGATCCAATTCTTTTTCCAATCAACTCGGATGGTATCGGGGTTGGCAACAACCCTCACCATACCCTCAATGGATGTCACAATATCAGTATGCTTCACAATCATGGCCACAGGCATGGAGGCCACAATCGCCACAACCCACACCGTACCAACAACCATATCCATCACAACCACAATTTCCACCTCCTCCCATGATCAACCCATAGCAACAACCACATCAACTTCTTCTTCCCATACCATCATCATCTACTCAGCTAGCCAATCCCACACAACCACCAAATCCTACACCAATGCTAGCCCAACCAAACCCAAATCCCAATAATAAGGTAACACAAACCATGTATAATAATGAGGCAATAGGTTACTCTACCTAACCTATAAATATAGTAGAATTAGATGGGGTTTAATTAAGATCGGGAAAGGCTCTTCAGGGGCCCACCATCACTAAGATTAATGAAGAACCTAGAGAAAATACAGTAAAAGAACCTCCCTTTCTCAATCGATTTTAGTTTGAACCAATATAAAGGGAAGTCTCTTAACCTAAATTTTATTTTTTCAATGAGTTACACAATGTTAACATCAAGATTCCTTTGTTGCAGGCTATCAAGGACATTCTCGTCTATACAAAAAAGTTTAGGATCTATGTACTCGGAAGCAAAAGAAGAAGCAAGACCTAAAGACCATCCAAGTTATTGGATAGTTGGAAGACCTTATGCTTGGGAACATAACCATTCCTAACTACTCAAATCTAGTGAGTCCTATCATCAAGGTATCTATTGGTAAAGTAAGTATTCCTAATACCCTTGTTGATTTGGGTGCTATAATTAATGTCATGAAAAATGAAACAAAGGAAAGATTGTCACTAGAGGGACTTAGGCCTACTCCTATAGTTCTTCAAATGGTAAACTGATCTTTGGTCAAACCAAAAGGTATGATTGAAGATGTAATCCTTGCTATTGATTCATGGGAATACCCAAGTGACTTTATGGTTTTGTAGCCAAAGATTAAGCTGGGGGGGTACCCCTTGATTTTGGGATGACCTTGATTAGCATCTACGGATGCATTCATCAATTGTCAGTCGGCAAAAATGGTCGTTTATAATTGTGAGCACACAAAACAATTAACTTTATACCCACTAGCACAACCCTTGTTGGAGACGGAGGATCCAGTATGGGTTGATAGTGACTTGGATGAGTCATTGCCCATCTTGACAATTGATCAAGCCTTAGATATGGAAGAACCTATTGAGGATAATATTTTTGTTAAATTTCTTTAGAATAGATATGCATCTAATGAATATTTTGAGAGCATGGTTCTCCATTTAGGTATAAATACTCCTTGTCCTTTTGGAAGCTTTCCATTGGTAGGTAGCTCGGGATCTGTTCAACACTTTGTCACTTTGCATTGGTTGCTACCTCATATTTATTTGTACAGTTCATTTTTATCTTTTGGAAATTATAGCGATATGCCATCCACATCCCAAGTACTAACCATTAACTCACTTGCTCAATCAAAATCCATGTAAATTTTTCCTAATCATACAATTAATATTAATCCACAATTAACCACAGAGAAAATCCAAGACCTTATTTCCATGCTTAGAACAAATAAAGATGCATTTTCTTGGGAATACCAAGATATGCATGAAATTCATCCTAACACATACACCCACCATATTTACTTTGAAGAAGGTAGTTGTCCAGTTAGGCAACCACAACGACGGCTCAACCCTGTCTTGCATGAAATAGTTAAAGAGGAGTTACAAAAATTGTTAAATGTTGGGTTTATATATCCTATTTCAGATAGCTAGTAGGTCTCTCCTCTAGTTGTGGTTCCCAAGAAAAATGGTACGTGGAAAATTTGTGTTGGTTATAAAGCACTAAATAAAGCTACTAAAAAGGATCACTTCCCATTGCCATTTATTGATCAAGTGTTGGACACTCTTGCAAGTAAAAAGTTCTTCTCTTTTCTGGATGGGTTCAACGACTACAACCAGATTCACATAACACTTGAGGACTAGGACAAGAATAATTTCACTTGTCCTTGGGGAACATTTTCCTATAATGTTTTGTCGTTTGGTTTATGTAATGCCCCTGCCACTTTTCAAAGGGTAGTCTTGAGCATTTTTGTGGATCTTGTAAATGATTGTGTTTAGGTGTATATGAATGATTTTACTATCCATGGTAATACTTATGAAGAGGCTAAATGAATTTAGAAAAGGTACTTAGACATTTTATACACACTAATTTATCATTAAGTCATGAAAAGTGTCATATGCTTATGACACAGGGGATAGTACTTGGTCATTATATTTCTTCTAAGGGTATTCAAGTTGATCCCAAAAAGATACAGATCATTCAAGACTTGCCTACACCTACTAGCCAAAAGGATGTGTGTAGTTTTCTAGGCCATGTAGGGTACTATAGGAGGTTTATCCAGAATTTTAGTAAGATTGCCTCCCCTTGTTTGCTTTATTAGCAAAAGATGCCATTTCTTCCTAGACACCAAAATGTCAAGAAGCTTTTGAAACCATTAAGAACAAGATTTTCACCACATCAGTGCTTAGCGGTCTGAACTAGGAACTACCTTTTAATATTCACACTGATGCCTTAGATTGTTCCATGGGGGTTGTCCTTGGACAGAAAGAAGATAATCTCTTCTACTCCATTTACTACATCAAAAAGAATTTTACAGGGGCTGAGGTAAATTATACAATAATTGAAAAGGAGTTTTTAGCTATTGTTAATGCAATTAATAAGTTTTGTCATTATATTACCAGATATAAAGTGTTTTTTCATATAGATCATTCTGCAATTCAATTTTTAATGAATAAACCTGTTGTAACTGGTAGAGTTATTAGATGGTTACTTTTGCTTTAATAATTTGACATTACTATACTTGATAAGCCTTGTCATGAGAATACGGTTGCATACTTTTTTTCTAGGTTACAATAGCAAGATGATGAACTAGTCCCAGTTGATGATGCCTTTCCAAATGAACATCTCTTTTCTATATCAACAAAGAGCTCGTGGTATGCTGACATGGCAAACTACCTAGTTACTTGTAAGTTCCCACCTCATTTCTCTTCGAGAGAACGTCGAAAGCTAGTTAAACTTAGTGGTGATTATACATGGATCAATGGATTTCTCTTCCATCATGGCCTCAAAAATATCATGCGCCAATGTGTGCCCAAGGATGATGTCTTTGACATACTTTATGCATGCCACACAGAACCCTGCGGAGGAAATTTTGCTACTCAGAAGACTGCTCAAAAGATCTTAACTACAAGCTACTATTGGCCTACATTCCATAAGGATTGTAAATGTTATGTTCAACACTGTGATAAATTTCAACGTATGGGCCACCCCACGCGCTCAAATGAAATTCCTCTGCATCCTCAGTTGTCCATTGAGCCTTTTGAAAAATGGGGACTTGATTTTGTTAGACCTGTCAACCCGCTGCCTTAGAATAAGGAACACATCCTTATGTGTATAGATTATGTAACAAAGTGGGTTGAGGTTGTTGCTTTGAAGCATTCCAGGGACACCAAGGTAGTTGAATTTATCTATTATGAGATTTTTACCTGATTTGGTGTTCTATGTGAAATAGTTACATATTAAGGTCCACAATTCACATCTAACCTCATTTATGCTTTGGTTCATGACTATGAGATTCGACATTGAAATTATTCACCTTACCATCCCCAGGATAATGGCTAGGTCAAAGTCACCAATCAAGAACTCAAGAACATTCTTACCAAGACAGTTTCCCTGGGTGTTTCCATAATAGTAGTTTACACTTTCTAGGAGATCCTGATTTTTGCTGAAATCACATATTTTTAGAAAATATAATGACTTAAGCCTTAAAAAGTTTCATTTAGGATTCCAATTGAAGAGGATTTGATCAAACCACCTTAGACCAAGCCCCCTTGGATAGAACCCCGCTAGTTTTAAACCATACCTATAACAGAGTCTCCTTTACACCTATCAAAATGTTGATAAAAAAACCACTTTTGATTTACAATTTTGGGGATCAAATGAATTCATTTAAAATTTATTTTTTGTAAGTATGTAGTCCTTATTATAAGCTTCCAAAAAAGTATAATTTTAATTAAATGTAATTTGATTATTATATTTATTTTTCATTTCTTGTGAATGTAGGTTTTTCACCAAAAATCAAGCTCTTTGTTCTGCACATGTGGAAAAATAGAAGATTATAAAAAAAAATGAAAAATATGAGTGCACTAGATATTGAAGTCCTTGATCCAACAAAAAAATAAAAAATTAATTTTGATACATACAAAAAAAGTTACACGTTATACGGTTGCACTATGTCTGAATTATAATTGGTTTGACTTTGAAACTTGATTAAAGAAAAAATATTCAATAAAAACTTATCTAACCAAGTGGAAGCACTAGATATCAGAGTTACAAATCTAAATTTGAAAGAATTATAATTTTATCCTTCATTGAAAAAAAGTTATGCGTTATACGGTGAGCGTCACTTTTTAAAAATGTTGTTTTCTAGAAAAAAACTATTTTTCAAGGGAGATGGAAAAAGAAGTGCAATCTAATTCCAATTTTTTTAAAAAAATATATATTTAGAATCTACAGAAAAAATGTCACGAAACTCTAGTTTTCATCATCTTCAAATTCCTCACGGTTTAGCCGCTATAGGTGCCCAAAAGTGAAGATTTAGTTAAAAAAAATTATTTCAGTGTCTAGTTTGGCCAAAAATTATAAACCACTATTGTGGGATCACCCCCCTCCATAAGAAAGACTGGGCTATGCAACTTCTTGAAGCCATGTGGGCCTACAACACTACATGGAAAACCACCACTGGTTTGACACCTTATGAGCTTGTCTATGGTAAGAGGGTTGTTCTCCTTATCGAGTTCGAGGTAAAAACTCTTCGCACCACACTCTAGCTAGGATGAACTTATCTGATGCATAGAAAGAATGAATTGCACAACTTCACTCATTGGATGGAATCCATCAACAAGTGCTCTTCCACGCAGAGATTGTATAGAACCAACATGATCTCTGACATGATAATTTCATTCGACAATGGTCATTTCAACTAGGTGATTGGGAACTCTTGTGTGATTCCCATTTCAAGGATTTTAAGGGAAAGTTCCACACCGATAGCTCAGGCCCTATGAAATTGAGATGGTCTATCCAATGGGTCAGTCAAGCTTCACACCATAGACTTTGATCGCATGGCTTTAGTTGTCAACAATCACTAGTTGAAGTTGTAGAAGAGGCCTCTCTCAAGGGAAGAGTTTGTCTCAAATTTTCCTAAGGAACTCCATCTGCTTGACATGGTTTTTGTGGCCTCTCCCAGTACCTTTTATGTACTCTTCAAAATGTTTTTCAACATATATATGAAAAAAAATGTAATAAAAGATCCAACAATGAAAACCTTAGGGAATTGTTGGTAAGTTAACTCTTGAAAATTGATTTTCGGTAGGCATTAATTGTTAAATAAATATTAGGGGTGAAAATTGGTTTTCTAGCGGCTCTAGGAAATGATAGGGTGAAAACTGAGTTACTGGTGCCAAATCATCTAAAAAAAAACAACACAAATTTCCAAAACACACTTCCTATCACTTTTGTGACAGGGACTATTGTATACATTCCACAACCCTTGTTTTTCTTTCATCTTTAGTACACACAGGGAAGGTTTTTCATTCTCCGCTTCTTAAGGGCCACTTTTGGACATCTGGATTTTCTTTTCCGCCAGGCATATCACCTTTCTGCGAGCTTCATTCTGCGTAGTTATTTCAAGAACTTGGTTCCTATCATTTTGTGGACAGGAGCTCTGAGTCAGCTCCTTTTTTTGGAATGACGCTCCTTGTTGTTTGTCTACTTCTGTTGTGGTTCTTTCACCTCCTTCCTGGTGTTGCTACCAACTTGCATATTTTAAGTGATTTTTCATGCTTCCATCCAGATGCTCCATCATTTTTGGTTGTACTTCCTCTGCCATTGATCTCATGGTCTATCTACTTGCCTGACTTTGCTCATTCTCGGCCTTCATTTTCCACGTGGTGATATGACATTTGTGCTACAATATCCTCCATACACATCCACTTGGGAAACAACTTTAATGATGCGCTTTATTGATGCATCATTCTCATCATCACTTTGTGTTGCCTTACTTTCAACTCTGTCACTGATCCACTAGCATCTTCACGTCTTCACCATGTGATTTGATTGGTTCCCTCTTATATTTTTTTGGTTCCTGATGCCTCCGCCACCACGTCACCTTCTCTACACATGGTGGTTTGGTATTGGTGTATTTCAAGTTTATATTTTTCTTTGTTGTTTTATTGTTGTTTTATTTTATATCTTCTATTTTCTTTAATAAATGGTGATGTGTCCCGTGGACGGGCCACATGCTAAGCTGGTGTGGAAAAAATGTACAATCATATCTATCCTATATCTTAGAACTATCAAATCATACCCATACCATATATTTCCATATTCATTTCACCTTTCTTTTCCGCCTATTCTATCTTCATTTTTTGATAAGCCATATTCATTTGACACACTAAAATATTTATTTGGACTTGGTCATTTCATAATATTATTATCCTGGCATCCCTTGTGTAGATCATAACCCGCCATAATTACCATTTCAAACTACCATCCTAATTTAGTTAACAACTTTCCATTTTTACCTATTATCCAAAAATTGCTCTAGACCGTTGCTAGCATCTTTCCCTTACTAGTGGTAGTTTACTCCATCTGTACACTATTCCAAGTTGATGAAAGTGCCTTATTATGGTTTGAAACAAATCTCCTAGTAACATTATGGAAGGAGAACATAGCCACCATTTTGAGCCTATAACTATGGATGAATTGAGGGCTTCGACAATGGCTGAAGCATATAAAATATTTAGGCAAGCAGGGTGGGATAGGTACTTCAGAATATTGAGAGGTTATGATGAGAATCTAGCACACAAGTTTGCAATGACATGTCACAACAAACGAGCATTGGTTTGTGGTTTGGAAATTCCTATTTCAATTGAAGCTATAGTAGATGTCACTGGATTGCCACTAACAGGGGAAAATTACTTCCCTGATAACTCAATGCAAGTGAAAGATGTTAAGCACCTTTAGAAGAAAATTCTATGACATGGGGAGTTGGTTGAAGTAGTCACTAGACAAGGCATGAAGCTAGCTTCACTTCTGCCACCTTGGAATGATGTGGAAAGTTTTATCATTTAGTATATAACTTTCGAAGGAAGGTATGTGTATTTTTATGCTAAAAAAATTCGGCTCATGACACATTTGCAATGGGGTTTGTTTATGAACTTTCCTTTCTTTGTGTATTCTTCTATAATGCAAATGAGAAAAGCAGTCCAAAAGGGTAGCAAGAATTCATTAGCCCATCATGGACTTATCAAATTGTTAATTGTGAGGGAGTTAAATAAGTTCTCTCCTCCAAGGGATTGGGATTCATTTTTTGTAGATGATACCCCAAAAAAATCTATGGAGGAAGACCTCCCTAACACCTCAGAACACTCTGTGGAAGAGGGCTCCCCCAATGTGGAAAAATCTCCTATTAATTTTGAGGAAGAAGGGTCTAGTCATGCGAGTTCAAATGAAGGAATTGAAAATGAAAACCCTTTTGATACACCTAATGAGGGTTCTAAGTCAAGGGGTTTCCCTATTAGTTCAAAGAAAAAGGCTAAACAAACCCTAGGGTCGAGCAGTAAGTAGGTCAAGAGTTCAAGTGTTAAACGGGAAAATGTTAAGACTACTACACCTAACTCTAGGGGTAAGAATAAATTACATAGTGGATCAACCTCAATTGTTGTCTTAGAAATTTCTCAAGATAAGAAACAATCACCAACTATTCCAATGGATAAGTTAGCAAATTTAGCCAATGTAGCTAGTGATTTTTTGAGCCCTAAGAAAATTGATGAAGTTAGTGACTTAACAATTCTAGCCACAGTCTTCTAAAAAAATAGAAGAATAGAGGTAGTCTATAGAGAATTAAGGAGTAAAAGAAGGAAGACACAAGAAGAATCTAGGGCCACTCCAACAGATCAAAAGAAGCTCGAACAAGACCCTAAAATTCCTCCAAAAAACTCTCCAATTTTAGAAGAAATCTCAGTTTCTAGAGATGGTATTCATGAGGAGAACATTGTTTAGGTTGAGACTATGCCAATTGAGCAAGCAGGTGATGACAACCTAAGGAATTTTGTAGAATAGTAAATTGGTGAATTTGAAACCCCTCACACTGACAATCAAGAAGCAGAACAAGAATCTTAAGAGGGGAGAAAGAAAGAGGAAAATGAGTTGGTTGACCAAAAATAGGAAAATGTTGAGATTCCTCATAATGAAAAAGAAGAAGAACAAGAATTAGAGGTAGAGGAAGAATTTGAGTAGAATCCTCTGTTAACCAATGATGAAATTCGTGACATGCAGAATCTGGTGACCAAATTAACCGATGAGAATGAAGCTCTACAAAAGCAGGTTTGGGATGTAGGGGTTCTCAATTATTCATAGGAAAAAGATATTGATTAGCTTAAAGCAACCCTTGAGTAGGAAAATACTATTAATGCTTATGTTATGCCCATTTAGGAGCATAATGATCAAACGCATGCACTGAAATAGTTGTGGGTTAAAGAGATCTCCAATATAATGAAAAAGTTGTCTGGTGTGTATCCTATGTCTCTTTGCATGAGGGCATGTCAAACCCTAAGTTGGGGGGTAAATGCTGAGGGATAAATGTGTCTTTGTTTTTACCCCTTTGTTTACCTTTTTACGTCTTTGTTCCTATTGATTCCTTTGCAGTTCCCATCACTATTTGTTAATGAAGTAGGGATATTTAATAAAATACAAAGAGAGGATAAAAACTTGTGGATATATCAAAACCTTTAATTATTTACTAATTATCCTTACGACTATGAAAAATAGGGGATGATTAGGTGGATGATGCATGTGAGCAAGAGGAGCATCGGTGGAATGAGGAAAAAACCATCTCATGAGTCATGTGTCACTTTTGATTAAGTTCGGTCTAAGTTTTTTTAATTTTGGAATGATGTTAAATATGTAAATCTATTTCTAAGAAGCTTTAAAAGGTTTTTGGCCATAGGCCATAACAACCCAAACAGTCGTATACCTTTTTGATTAGTCTTTTGTACACTCAATGACATATGATCTCTATATATATGTATGCTAAGACTTGAGTTAGTAATCGGTAATATATATCTATAAGCTATTGTTTTGATCAAAAAGATTGGAGTTTAAAATCTCTTTTTGCATAAACATTGAGTAGAGTGAAGTAATATTTTGTTTCATCACTATAAATCGGAGAAGGTAGTGCCCACTTCCTTGATCGCCTAGTGACTAGCTATAAAATTAGTCTGTTGAGTGGTAATGAGACTTTCTCAGTTTTAAATTTGTTTTAATCTTTGATTGTTGTGCTAGCTTAAAACCATTCAATGTGCTATTACTTATTATTTGATGTATTGTTGATTGATACTTTTATTTTGATATTGTGCTACAGGTACATTTGATTTAGTAGACTACTTTGTAATCATATTTAATCAATGTGGTTACTGCTCTGTGTGAACTTGATTTTGCAAATCATTTCAGGCAAGTGTTAATTGGAATGCTTATTAATACATGTGAAATTTATTTAGCACTTTGCATTCTAGCATTCATCTACTTCTAGTAGTCTAGTGTCAGGAAAAATTATTATTTTTGTTTTATTGTTTAGTTTTAATTTTCTTTTGTTACTAACTGTTTGGCTCGGGTTCCTTTCACATAGGTGACAGGAAGTCTGAAAACTACATAACTGAAAAAATGCAAGTTTTGTGTAGCTACATCCATCCACACTTGGATTTCTAGGTTAAGCCCTTAGGAAAACAACCCCAATATCTTTCACAAGTTCACGAACCCTGAATTGACATTGAGGAGTAAACTGAGGAAACTTTAGAACTCTCAAGGATTAATCCAAACCCATCTACCCAAATTAAGATAGAATTACAAGGATAGTTTCACCCATCATATCAACCACAGTTTAATCTAATCAATCTTATCAAAATCAATCTTGTCAAGAGTATGTGAAATAAAAAAGGATTCTTCTTTAAAAACACTTGAAAGAACCAGACCAAAGTGAATGAGATAGATAATGTATTGAATGAAGATATTCTTCCCTCTCTCAAGAAGTTTCAAGGAAGGTTCCTGTGTAGTATGTGGAATGGGAAAATGGCAATGGAGAAGTGGAAAAACTCAAGAGGTTTTGTATTTGGTAAGAATGAGATAGATAATGCATTCAATGAAGAGATTATTCTTGCTCTTGATAAGTTGAGGAAGGTGCGTGTGTAGATTCTTCTCTATTCATCATGCAACCAAACCGACAATTCCAACACGTCTGGATGGGTATGTTTAAGCTAGGCATGGTCTTGTTTCGCACCCAAACATATCGAAATAGTCTGAGCTGCATTGTACTAGCAATATCCCTGAAGATTCCAAAAAGAAAGAAAAAAGCATAAATCTTTGATGAGTTGTTACTCGAAAAACATGTCACTTAGAAACATTCTTTCTAAGGCTACGAGATCATGTAGGGTCCCTCTAAAATAACCTCTCTCAATTCTTGATATCTATGAGGTGTTTGCTCGTGGTGTCAAGTTTTCAATTGATGGAAAAAGAGTCACATGCATGTACTGTAAAGTTGCAAAGAGGTGTAACTTTTTTTCTACTCCTTTTGCAACCAAACTGATAGTTACAACACATTTGGATGGGTACGTTTAGTCTAGGTATGGCCCTGTTTTGCACCCAAACATTCTGAAACAGTCTGAGCTACATTGTACAAGTGATATCCCTTAAGGGTCCAAAGTATAAAAAGGAAACAATCTTTGATGAGCTATTACTTAGAAACTATGTCACTTAGAAACTATCCATATGAGGTTATAAGATCATGTAGGGCCCCTCTACAATAACCTCTCTCAGTTTTTTATATCTTTGAGGCCTTTGCTCGTGGTGTCAAGTTTCTATTTGATGGAAAAAGGGTCAAATGCATGTAGTGTAAAGTTGCAAAGGGGTGTAAATTTCATTCTGTGGTGCAGGAGCACCTTGGTTATTAAACACCTTCATATGCACATTTGTAAAAGATGGATGTTCCAATGTAAATGACATTGTAAAAGTCATATAAGGGTCATTTTAGGTGTAAATGAGTCACTGAAAGGTCTTCAAGAGGTCAATAGAGTCAAATTACAAAACATTTCAATTTTGTGCAAAGAATTGTGAAATAGGAAAATGATGTAAAGCATATTCAAGGCCATGTAATAGGTCTCTAGGTGAGGTCAGGTAATAAAATGTTGTCAAAAGGTGAAAAAGTGGGAAAAATGCAAAATTGCACATAAAACATGATGGGTTACCTTTTCAAAGTTGATTATCAAGGTGGTTGTAACTATTTGGGAGTTGAGAGGTCAAATGGAAACATTTATAAATCCTTGAAAAGGCCGAGCAAGAGGATCATTTTATTCTTGAAGGATTGAAACAATAAAAGTTCCCTGTTTTTGGTTTATTTTGTGTTCTTTCAGTTGTTTCTTATCTTGTATGGATTGAGCAACAGTTCTAAGGTTTAAAATTTGATTGTTTCCAATAGGTTGGGAAATCACCTTTCATTTACATCCACTTGGGAGGGGATCCATTAGATACGATGTTTGTTTGAGCAATCTTTTTATGGCTCAGTCTGAAACCCTACATATTGGGTTTTGAGAGTCTAATAGAGTATTTCATCACTACTCCAACAATGTAGATCAAGTAGATTGGTGGAGTAGGATAATATTAGGATGTTTTGAAAGTTTTTATGACTGTAGGTATAGTGAAATGCAAGAATTCCTTGATGGAGTTGCTGCTACACAGGAAAATTGAGGGTTTTCATACACAGATTGTTGCTACAGTCATGGGTCATGAAGAAACAAAGCTTGCAGAGGCTTGGAAATGGTGTAGAAGGTGTAGGCAGGTGTATTTCAAGGTGTTGGAAGTGGTGGCACATTGGTAGAAGGTGTGGAAGGTTTATTTCCCTCAAACCCTTACCCATTTTGCTTTGCAAGGCCTATATCTAAGGGTTTTGATATTCAATGCCTTAATGGGCCTAATAGTTCTTGATAATGATGGAATCCTAAGTCTCATAACATTTACTAAGACCTTTTTTGGGTTTTGAGTGGTTTGGAGATGATATGTTGGTGGCTACTTTGTATTTTTGGCCTAATTTAAGGTTGGTAGTAGTAGCATGCCTATTGGATCTCATATATTTTCTTTGGTAAACATGCCTAATATTTTGATATGCTTAAAAGTCTCCAAATGGGTTCCTGAATCTGTGATATTCTTGGTATGGTGTTTTTAGAATGAAAAGATTTTACCCGATTTAGGGTATGGAGTCTTAATGGTCAAATAGTGCTTTGAATTCACAATAGGTGGAACCCTCATGTAATAGTGATAATTGTGTTTAGATTTGTGATAAAATTTCTTTCATATTGGTATTAGAATTGTAACAATGCTTGGGTAAAGTGAGAAGGAAGAGTTTGGAAGTAATAGTGTTTTGGTCATGAGTGTTCAATATGTATGAATGATGACTTAACTGTAGAAAGAACAGTAAGTTTGAATTGGATAGAGTTGTGTGGATCATTTCTTTTAAAACATGATGAAATTGATGTCTTGAAGGACTGATAACTAGTTATAGCAAAAGGGTGTGGATTGTTGTTGATGTGCCTTGTAAGGTAAGTGGAACAATGAGTGAATTGTTGCATGTTAGACTGCTAAAATGGAAGACTTTGATAATACAGTGCATTGTGAGTGTGACAAGGTTCTTTTCAATTAAAATTATGATGTATACACTGGTTTGATGGTTTGGTATTGGGCTAATAACAGTGATGCATGGTTTAGTTGTCTTGTTTCCTTGGAGGATGAGTATATTGGTAATTACTTGGTGTACTAATGATGTAATTTGTTGAGTTTGAGAACTTGATGAATATTGTAAAGATGGTGAATGAGTTTGATTTTGATGTAAATTTATGTGAATCATAATTTGATCTTCTCCTGATTTGATTTGGGATTGAAATTCCCTGAAGAAATGTTGTTGAAGGATGCTCTGCATCATTATGCTCCTTGTGTGACCAAACTGATAGTTACAACATGTTTGGATGGGTAAATTTAGTCTATGCATGGCATTTTTTTGCACCCAAACATGTTGAAACAGTCTGAGCTACATTGTACCAATGATATCCCTTAAGAGTCCAAAGTGAAAAAAGGCAGAAATCTTTGATGAACTATTACTCAAAACATGTGTCACTTAGAAACAATTAGTCTAAGGCTAGATGATCATGTAGGGCCCCTCTACAATAACCTCTCTCATTTTTTGATATCTCTGAGGTGTTTTCCCATGGTGTCTAGTTTTTAGTTGATGGAAAATGGGTTAGATGAATGTAGTGTAAAGTTGCAAAGGGGTGTAACTTTCATTCTGGTCCTCGTGTGACCAAACCGATAGTTCCAACATGCCCATATTGGTGGTTTTATTCTAGGAAGGTCTTGTTTTGCACCCAAACATGTTGAAACAATTTGAGCTACATTGTACCAGTGAAGTCTCTTAAGAGACTAAAGTGCAAAAAAACAACAATCTTTAAGGAGCTATTACTTAGAATATGTGTCACTTAGAAATAATCTAGCTAAGGCTACAAGATCACATAGGGCCCCTATATAATGAAATCTCTCAGTTTTTGATATATCTGAGGCATTTTCCCGTGGTTTCCAGTTTTCAATTGATGGAAAAGGTGTCAAATGCATGTAGTGTAAAGTTGCAAATGGTTGTAACTTTCATTATGCTCCTTATGCAACCAAACCAAAATTTCCAACATGTCTGGATGGGTACATTTAGGCTAGGCATGGTCCTATTTCACACCCAAACATGTCAAAACAGTTTGTGCTACATTGTATCAGTGATATCCCTTAAGAGTCAAAAGTGCAAAAAGGAAACAATCTTTGACGAGCTATTACTCAGAAACTGTCACTTAGAAACATTTCATTTGAGGCTATATGATCATGTAGGGTGCCTTTATAGTAAAATCTCTCAATTTTTGATATCTCTAAGGAATTTTCCTATAGTGTCTAGTTTTTAGTTGATGGAAAAAAAGTTAGATGCATGCAGTGTAAAGTTGCAAAGGGGTGTAACTTTTGTTCTACTCTTTGTGCAACCAAACCAACAATTCTAACATGTTTGGATTGGTGGGTTTATGCTAAGAAAGGTCCTATTTCACACCCAAACACACTGAAATAGTCTGAGCTACATTGTATTGACGAACTCTCTTAAGAAGCCAAAGTGCAAAAGATAAAATATTTGAAGAGCTATTATTCGAAAACTATGTCACTTAGAAACAATTTGTCTAAGGTTATGGGATCACATAGGGACCATCTACAATAAACTCTTATTTTTTAATATGTCTAAGGCATTTTCCCATGGTGAAATTTTTTTTGATGCTCTCAAAACCGTCAAATGCATGTAGTGTAAAGTTGCAAGGTAGGCTACTTTTTGTTTTGTTCTTCATGGGGCCAAACTATTAGTGCTAACATGTCTAGTTGGGCATATCTATGCTAGGCATGGTCACCACCCTTCATTATAAAAGGGTCATAGTCTTTCCTATTCAAAGGGTCACAACTTTTTTCCTTTGAAATATCACAACCTAAATCATATCATCAGTATTTGTGAGAACCTAAATTAATTTATTTGCAATATTGCCTAAGGTTGTATTCTAATTTTATTCTTCAAGGATATTATGGATGTCTTTCTCAATGATTAATTTCTCTCCCTTTTATGTTAGCACTTATCAACCTACAAAGCATTTCAAAAAAACAACGTTTTTAATACACATGGAATAATATTTTTGAAGATACATTTGGTCATGAAGCAAACACATAGATATACACAATGCACGAAGTACGAGGCGTACACATGAATACATGTAATATGTGAAGTATACATAGGAAGCATGAAGCATACATTTGAATACACATAATACATGAAGTCTACACAAGAAGCATGAATCATACACATGAAAACATGAGGTATACATAGGAAGCATGAATCATACACATTGACACATGAAGTATACATAAGAAGCATGAAACATACACATGAATGGTAGTATGAAGCATATATGTGGAATGGTAGATGTCTTCCAAGAATTATATGAAAAACTTCTAGAGGTATGAGGTCACATGTAATAATGTCTTGCTTATTTTTAGTTGCATACTTCAAAGTGAATTGTATAATTACATGAATTTCCTTACCATGCTACAATGATCCTATAGAGTATGGGCTTAAATGTGTAGTGGTAGAGAGACCTAGGTCTTATATTGCATCATGTATTATTATATTCATATGATTGATTTAATGTTCAATAATCTTAGAGGAGAATAATGTTCAAACTTTATATATTTACAATTATATAAAGGAAGAGTGTATGTAATATAATTGGACTTTAAATATTTGAAGTAAAGCATCTATAAATATTCATTGAAACATGGAGTTATAATGCAAATATGGACACCGTCAACAAAAAAGATGTGTATTAACCAAACAACCATATAGGAATACATCAATATCTAACGATATAAGTATAACATATATACAAAATAGCCATATAGGATTACAAGAATGCCATATAGGCATACAACAAAGCAACCCAATAAAAATTCATTCTCCTCTAGGCGAAGAAAAATTTTCACGTGCGACCTTTGCTCTTCGAGGGGATGGAGATGCATATGAGAGTGGTCTACTTCGAATCTGAGGGTTGCTCCTCCTCTTTAGTTCATCATGGAGCCTTAGTTGTTACAATAAAAAATAGACATTAATATATAGAAATTACAATATAAAAAATGAAATATTTAATTAAATAATCACTTACCACCTCCAAATGATCTCTCTCATTTGCCATAGTAGAAGGATCTGGCTTTCATGTTCTAATGTCCTATAGAAACCATCCAGATAGAAATTAAACTACAAATCAATAACCATTTGATTTTTCAATAATAAACAACTATAACAATGAATGTAATTTGAAATTTACTAATCTGCCTCATACCCCCATCAAAGGCATGAAGCTATCAATTTTAGAAGACACACCATGCTCCATTTCCATATGAACATCAGGAGGTGTCTCTACCTGCATCATCTAGAAATATTCAATTACAAAAAATAGAATAGTGATGCAAGTCATGGCTTATAATGTATGAGATAGTCAACCAAATTTTGAGTACTTTGGTAGACATGTATAAAAAACGTGGTAGCATAGAGAAGGCAGTGAACTGTTTGATTTTTTTTTTGAGAGAATTGTTTGATAAAATGCTTTGGTAGCCATGTATGGAAAATGTGGTAGCATAGACAAGGTAGTGAGCTATTTGAAAAAATGCCTCAAAGAGATGTGGTCTCATAGTGATGGACATCACCATGAGACCACATTTATTTGAGTCATTTATTCAAACATCTCATTGCCTTTTCTATGCTATTGCTTACTATTATGGTTTGATAGATTTTATCCAAACATCCATAGTTTGTTTGAAAACACCTGTTATATGCTTTCAGCCATAGCAACAAGGAAGTGAACTGTTTGATAAAATGCTTTGGTAGACATGTATCGAAAATGTGGTAGTATAGACAAGGTGGTGAGTTTTTTGAAAAAATGCATCAAAGAAATGTGGTCTCATGGTGATGGGCATCACCATGAGACCATATTTATTTGAGGAATTTTTTCAAACAAATCATTGCCTTGTCTATGCTATTGCTTACTATTATGCTTTGATAGATTTTTTCCAAGCATCCATAGTTTTTTCGAAAGCACATGTTGTAGGCTTTTAGCCATAGTAGCAAGGAAGTGAATTGTTTGATAAAATGCTTTGGTAGACATGAATTAAAAATATGGTAGCATAAACAAGGCAGTGAGCTGTTTGAAAAATTGCCTCAAAGATATGTGGTCTCATGGTGATGTCCATCACCATGAGACCACATTTCTTTGATGCATTTTTTCAAACACCTCATTGCCTTGTCTATGCTGTTTGATAAAATGTTTTGGTATACATGTATGTAAAATGTGGTAGCATAGAAAAGGAAATGAGCTATTTGAAAAAATTCCTCAAAGAAATGTGGTCTCATGGTGATGTCCATCACCATGAGACCACATTTCTTTGAGGCATTTTTTCAAATAGCTCATCGCCTTGTCTATGTTGTTTGATAAAATGCTTTGGTAGACATGTATGGAAAATGCGGTAACATAGACAAGGAAGTGAGTTGTTTGAAAAAATGCATCAAATAAATGTGGTCTCATGGTGTTTTCCATCACCATGAGACCACATTTCTTTGATGCAAATTTTCAAACAACTTATTTCCTTGTCTATGTTATTACTTACTATTATGCTTTGATAAAAAATTTCCAAGCATCCATATTTTTTTCAAAAGCACATGTTTTATGCTTTTAGCCATAGCAGCAAGGAAGTGAACTATTTGATAAAATGCTTTGGTATAAATGTATGGAGAATGTGGTAGCATAGATAAGGCAGTGAGCTATTTGAAAAATACCTCAAAGAAATGTTGTCTCATGGTGATGGAAATCACCATGAGGCTACATTTCTTTGAGGAATTTTTTCAAACAACTCACCACCTTTTCTATGATACCACATTACTATTATGGTTTGCTATATTTTTTTCCAAGCATCCATAGTGTTTTTTAAAGCACCTGTTTTAGGATTTTAGCCATAGTAACAAGGAAGTGAACTATTTGATAAAATGCTTAGGTAGACATGTATGGAAAATGTTGTAGCATAGACAAGGAAATCAACTGTTTGAAAAATTGCCTCAAAGAAATGTGGTCTCATGGTGATGTCCATCATCATGAGACCACATTTCTTTGAGGCAATTTTTCAAAAATCTCACTACCTTGTCTATGCTATAGCTTACTATTATGCTTTGATATATTTTTTCCAAGCATCCATAGCATAGATAAGGCAGTGAACTGTTTGAAAAAATGCCTCAATAAAATGTGGTATCATGGAATTCCATGACAAGAAAATGCAATTAGTAGCTACTCCTACTTATTAGTTATGCAATGTGAAGTAATTGCATAACTGCTTATGTTGACTTTCTAAAAAACTATATTGTAATTGAAATTTTGTCATCTATCAACATCTAGTTATTAGTTATACAATTTGATGTGATGCTTTGAGTTTGAAATATGTGCAATACAATGCAATCGACGATATGAATATAAGCTACAAAAATCTATTAAGTACAATTCATTTGTTAAACTCTTTATTTTATTACTTGAGTGAAGCTTCAAACTCTACCTCCACTAGGAGAAGTTGTCATGAGATTTCCAAGATTAACCTATTCAACATTTAAAATCAAATATTAGAATACCATTCATATAACAATGCTATTCACATGTAATATTTATAATTTTTTACTAGTTGCATACCTCAACAATACATGTAGTGTAATACAAAGGTGGAGAACCATTGAAAATTGAAAGAATGCTATGACCGTAAAATTTCATTACAATCATTAAACTAAATTAGTTAATATTTCATTTTAAAAATTAAATTTAATAAATTCAATGAACTTGCTAACATTTTCCTGAGTATCAAGGTCGAAAACCTCATTCAGGAGGGCATCTGTCATCACCAACTACTGAGTTGTAGATGTAGCCCGAGCCTTGACTATTCGTGGGGTCATAGCCATAGGGCGACCTGCAAGCCTGGAAAATATGGGGTGGAACCCTACTCCTTTAAATCTCCCCTGGCTCATGTTGTGTTGCAAGACTAGCATGCTCTATGATGCTCTAGGTCAAAGAACTAATGGGTTGTAGTGTCTCGACCTCAACACTCTCCTTCACAATGGAAGGGATAGCCATGCGCTCATAGGTTGGTCTACCAAGTGCTCTTCTCGCTGGTTGTTGTGGCTCAAGATGTTCCCCTAATCTATCTTGTGTAGACCCCCTACCTCTACCTTGGAAGTCCTGCATATCAAAATAGTTTTGCACTTTATTGAGGTCAAAATCGTAGTGGAGTTTCCTCAAAAAATATTGTGGGATCTCATTATTGTTGCATGGAGGATGGTCAAAAACCATCCACCGCCTATTCCAAAAATGATTCTTTATCCCTTGGTAGTTGCAGCAATGGATAGGGAACCTCTTGCTTGTATGGTGTAGAGGTCGATTTGTTTGTGGGTTTGTGAAAAGGGAACACAAGTCAAATTTTGTAATTGTTTCATTTTTGACTTGTTTATAAGATAACTTATGTACATAGAATTTTCTAAACTCTCACCTCTTATCCAAACAAGTAGATATTTTATTGCTAATTGAATCTACATTTGATAACATAGATTCAAGAGATTGAGCAAGCGTGACTCTATACAATGTCAAAATTGTAGGAACTTTCAACCTTGCAATTATGTCCTCAATTTGTTTCTTGTTATTTTCAATTTGCCCCATTAAATTTTCTTGTGTTCTAGGGGCATATTGAGGAATTACTAGAGGTGTTTGTCGTTGGGTTTGTTCTTCATCAGGTATTTGGTGTTGAGTTGATTGAGGATTTTGAGGATTTTGAGGATTTTGAGGAGGAGGTTCATTATAGTTTCCTATAAATTAAACAAATTTACATAAAAAAACCACTTAAATCTACCTATTTAGTAACAAATTCACACAAAAAACAAAAAAAACTTACTCCTTTGACCTCCTCGATGTTGTGGCATAATTTGATGAAGAATGACAATTATTTGGTGAAGAATTTGGCCTCCAATAATGCAAGCACACTCTCAATGGTTTGCAGGCCGTAGGTTTTGAGGAAAACACATAAATCACAAATGAGAGATGTTTCTTTTTTTGTTATAAAGATCTATAACACACTCGCATTATAACATGAGTGTGTTATGGCCTTGGTGTTGTCAATCCTTAGGCTTGACAATACCAAGCCATAATGTGAGCTCATTATAACACACTCGTGTTATGGATTTTTTTTAAAAATAAGAATTTTTGCCACTTTTTGGCCCCCCATCTTTTTAAACCTACCCTTATATACCATCCCTATTGATTGTAAAACTATTATAATTTATTCTATGTTGATACTTCCTTCAAACAATAATCATTAGAAAATATCTTATTTGATATGACAAAATAGTGAACTTCTATGCTAGCATTCATATTTAGATAAATAATCTTTTATTTTCATTCCCTTTTACAATATCCACATTTGAAACATTATATATTGTAGGTGTATTCAATATGGAAAAATATTAGGGTAAATAATACTTTTTGGTTGCCATTTTTGTGTTTATTATTGATTATTTGGTTGTGTTACTAACATTAGAGCATGCAAATTAAGCTAATACAATCTATTGCACTCAAAATAAAGAAAATTATTGGAGTTATAATTGATGTAAGAGGTAAGTTAATTTAGCTCAACATTTTGACCAATAAGACCTTGTACCCCTTAGTGTAGTACCAAAATGTCATGAAGGTGAACATATAGTGGTCGTTATCAGCTATGTTGATGATATCATTTTTTATAGAAACTGTGATGAAATGTGTAAAGTTTTTGCTACTACAATAGTACAAGAGTTTGAGATGTCCAATGTTCAGAGAATTTATATTTTTTCTTGGTTTACAAGTCAATCAATTAGACTTTGGAATTTCATCTTAGACTAAGTATGTGAAAGAAATTTTGAAGAAATTCAAGATGGAAGATCGTAATCTTGTTAGTACACTGATGGTAATATGATGTAAGCTTAGAAAACATGATGAATTTGAATTAGTAGATCAATCATTATACATATCCATGATTGGAAGCCTTTTATATCTTACTGCAACAAGACTTGATATCATGCAAGTTGTTTGTATGGTTGCTAGATTTCAAGTTGCTCCTAAGGAGGCACATGTAAAGTTGTGAAGAGAACTTTCAAATACTTGAAGAGTACATTGGAATATGGTCTATTGTATCCCGTTGGTTATGATTTCACTTTATCTGCATACACTGATGCAAATTGGGTTGGTTGTGTGGATGACATAAAGAGAACTAGTGGTGGTGCCTTCTTTTTAGGAGATAGATTGCTAGAATGGTTAAGAAACAAGATTCATTTCTCTATCAACAACTAAAGCTAAATATATTGTTGTTGTATCTTGTTGTACTTAGGTATTGTGGATGAAGCACACATTGCAAGATATTAAGGTGAATTTTGATGGGTCAGTTAGTATTTGTTGTGATAATACTAGTGTATAAATATCTCAAAGAATCTTGTATGCATTCAAGGACC
The DNA here is from genome assembly GCA_007258455.2 of Sequoia sempervirens. Classification (NCBI taxonomy): domain Eukaryota; kingdom Viridiplantae; phylum Streptophyta; class Pinopsida; order Cupressales; family Cupressaceae; genus Sequoia; species Sequoia sempervirens. The sequence continues at coordinate 375,012 of VDFB02361656.1, forward strand.
AAGTATATATCAATTAAGTGGGTAAGTGCACCAAGTTGTGACATTAAAATGGCTCTTAAGATGCCACTTTTCTTTTTTTCTGAAGTCAACAAAGTTTGATGTGCGTGAAAAAATGAAGATAGTTATGCTAAAAATTTGAAGATGCAACAAGAAAAAGAGTTGAAGTTCTTTGAATCTACTTTCTAATCTAATATTTTTTGAAAATAATGAATATTAAGGGTTTCAAAAAAGGGGGCCCAAAACATGTCCTATTTTTATCAAAAAAATATAATAGCATTTGAGGGGCCCCCTTTTTCATTAATTTTTTTTATAATTTCAAAAATTTGAATGGTGAGAAATTAGCTAACACCATGTAGTCTATCCCCGTTCTTTCCGATTTTTTTTTCAATGAATATAATATTTTATGAATTTTTTAAGTGGACACATCCTCAAAAGATGAAATTTGAGCACGCTCCCCCCTAAATTTTTTGAAAACTAATAGAAATTGATTTTTTCATCACGTGTAGAATGGAGTCTAGTTTTAAAAAATGTAATTTGTTTCAAGATTGAATGAACGAGTACAAATCTATCCTAAAACTAGCATATGTTGGTTTTTGAAAAAAATGAAGGCAATGACAAGAGAAGTTATGGATGAAAAACTTAACATAATCAAAACATAAAAAAAATCATATATTTAGATAGCTCAGAGAGAGCCTAACATCATCATGGTTTTTTTATGAACTTGCATTGAAAGACGTACAAATGTGACGGTTAGTGTTAGGAAATATTGCATTTAACCCATGATCTTAATCCATTTCCTACATAACCCATGAGAGATAAGCATGCATATAAGTTGCCAAAATGCAAAGATTAAATAGAAAAGCCACAAGATAACACAATATATACCCTAGGAAAACCCTCAAGAGGGAAAAACCCAACCTCCAAAAGCATCCATACTCCATCATATTATTCAACAATAAAGCAATACAAGAGTTACAATGAATACCTCTAAAGCATCAAGCCCTCCAATGCATTCCCATGTGTCCAAGCATGAATCCACACATCCCATGCCATGCTTCACAAATTCACTCCTCAAGAAGACTCAATAATGACAACCAAACCACTCAGCCAACCTAAACCACTACACATGTGTTTGCTTTTATAGACACAAACTCACACAAAATACAACTAGTGGTAAGGTGAAACCGTGTACCACAAAACCATGTGAATACAAAACCACTAACCCCTTATTTAATATTGGGTACTAAGAAATCACTTTATTTAATATTCCCCCAATATTAAATTATTATCACATGTATCCCACACATTAAATAATAATACAATGTTATAATACAACTTCAAGTGGTCCCCAAATAATTACCTAGTGTGATTATCCACACCACCAAGGTGCATCACAACTAAATAATTATTTAATTACAATATTAAAATAAATCAATTTATGCAATGGTGTACAACACCATATCCCGACATTCTCCCACTTTTTGTATACATTGCATAAGGGATGAATGCATGATATACATCATCATAGCCATACATGAAATCACATGAATCTCCAACATGCTCTCATGCTCCAACAAGATACCTACAGTAAGAACAAAGTGACCACCATCTCAAGCAAGAACTCCTCTCATCCTCCAACATGCCACCTATGGAAGAAACGGAACATGCCAAGGTGAAAATACACCAATCCATGAGCACAAGCATCAAATCCAAGTGATAACAAAGGCTCTAACCAAGATACTATCAACTAAAAAAACCACATGATTGAAAATAGCATCCATAACACATGCTAATACATCCAACCATCCGTACCTCCAAGGTATCAATACATCAGTAAACTCATGCCAAGAACTTATGCTACCCATAAACTGCAACCAAGCTCCCTATATCAAACCTGTAAATGAAGAACTTACATATCCACGAACTCCCACTGCATAGGTAATGCCAAAGCATATCAAGTATACTAATCAAAACTATATCAAGGTGTGATAAGTAAAACAAAGCATGAAGTACCAAGAACAATAACAATGATCCACACATACAACCCAAAGAGCTACATAATCTCTCACAACATGTTGCCACCATCCTCCCAAAACATGAACATCTAGGAAGGAACCATGAAGAAGAGAAAACCTATAAACCATAATGTCCTACCAACACTTCAAAAGTGTATTGTTGTGTCAATTATGATCTCCAAACAACCCCAAATGAAAAGCCTCAAAAACATCCATAAAACTCAACCTCATAGATCAAGTACAACATATGAATCAATGCAACAATGCCAACATGGATGCAAGACTCTCTAATCAAGAAGATAAAAATCATAGGTAACCATCCCCAATATTGGAAATCAGCCCATAAACCATCTCCTAACAATCCCCATCAAAGAATTATATTATAAACTCAAATGCACAAGGAGATAACCATTCCATAACATCCCTCCAGAACTAACTATCAATAGCTCAAGATCCATATCTATGAAAGATAAAGCATATAAAATCATGATAAACCATCATCAAATGAGTATCCATAATCAATCGCCATGAATCAAATCAATCCCATGAGAAATCAAAAAACTAAACATAACACATCTGAAAGATATAATGGGAAAATACCTCTCAAATCATAATATTGTCGAGTAGACAAAGAGTGGAAAATGAGAATCCTCCTCCAAGATAACCAAGCCATCATGACTCACTCCAAGAACAATCTCCTCTATTGGTCCATCATGAACTCATGTCCATACTCAGGTGAAATCTCCTCGATCTCCCTACTAAAACCTCCAAAGAGTATCTCTCTCAAGGAAATGTCTCTAATCACAAGAGAACTCCAACCATCACCTACATCTCTAAGTATTCACAAGCACCTGTAACCAATCAATCCATGCCAAACTCCAAATGCAACATAGAACCATCATGAAGTAATCAAGCAAATGATCAATGTCAAAGCTCCAACCATAGAATCAAGAACCTATCATGACAACATGATCTAACCAACTCCTCCTAGGAGATCACATACACCAATGCAAACATACTGGTCTCAAGAGAACTCATATCATGCCAAAACTCTAAGCTATCATCAAGAGTAAACCATGACATAATATCAAACACTCTAAACCAAGAATAAATATCTCCAATCACATGAAGATAACCATACCCAATGATACATCCATGCCACTACCAAAAAATCCCACTAAACTGTGATACCAAGCTACACATGGCATCATGACGACCATATCCTCCATGAAGATCATCTAGGTATACACACACTCAACTGCAATGTCAATCACATACAAGTCAAACCAAGATCTCCAAGCCAAGAAGATACATACAACCACCATAAAAACATCAAAAACCAATCCAACACCACCAAGTCATCACTGTCAAAATTTCCCACTGAAAGTCTCTAACCAATGAATGTAACAAGATATCATAACATCGTGATCAAACCACATGCTAAAGTCCCATGCATTGACTAATCAAGTACTCAAACCATCCATCCTCTCAATCTCAAAACAACATACCAATGCACAAATGAAAAACACAACCTCCAAAAGCATCCATACTCCATCATATTATTTAGCAATAAAGCAATACAAGAGTTACAATGAATACCTCTAAAGTATCAAACCCTCTAATGCATTCCCATTTTCCCAAGCATGAATCCAAACATCCCATGCCATGCTTCACAAATGCACTCCTCAAGAATACTCAATAATGACAACCAAGCCACTCAACCAACCTAATCCACTACACATGTGTTTGCTTTTATAAACACAAGCTCACAGAAAATACAACTAGTGGTAAAGTGAAACCATGTACCACTAATCCCTTATTTAATATTCAATGCTAAGACATCACTTTATTTAATATTTCCCCAATATCAAATTATTATCACGTCTCCCACACATTAAATAATAATACAATGTTACAATACAACATCAAGTGGTCCCCAAATAATTACCTAGAGTGATTATCCACACCACCAAGGCACATCACAACTAAATAATTATTTAATTACAATATTATAATAAATCAATTTATGCAATGGTGTACAACATGATATCCGAACAATTAGCACAACCAAAAATATGTGAAAATTTGGTACTGTCTTGAGAAAATCATGTCCATAAGCAACTCATTTGGTGAGCGCCAAATTTGGTGCTCTCAAAATGGCACATCCCGTTTGGTGCTCACCAAATGAGCTACATTGAAAAAAGCTAAATTTTGTTTCTTTTTGTGTCTTTCTCCACCACTTTGATAACACTTAGAGTTTGTGGTTTATGATCGTTGATGGATAGTTGAGGTTTTACCTTTCACTCCATATTTTCCTCCTTTCCTCTTAACCAATACGTACCCATTCTCTCTCAACTCTCTCTAGGTCTCTCCTACACTCTCTACCTTGTATTCCATCCTTAGGGTTTAATTTATAGGGTTGAGGTTTAATGTATAGGATAACTTCCCTTCTCAAGTCTCTTCCTCCCTCTATCACTCCCACCCCCTCTCTCTCAAGTCTCTCCCACCCCCTCTCTCTTAAGTCTCTCCCTTGCTCTATCCCTTCCACCCTCTATATCTTGAATCTCTCTCACCCCCTCTCCCTCTCTCAAGTCTCTCTCTCCCACCCTAACTAGACAAATATCTCTCCCTCACTCTATCCCTCCCACCCTCTATCTCTTGGATCTCTCACAACCCCCTCTCCCTTTCTCAAGTCTCTCCCTCCCACCCTAACTAGAAAACTCTTTCTCCCTCACAAGTTTCTCTCTCTTAGGTCTCTCCCACTCCCTCTCTCTCTCCCTCTCAACTCTCTCTCTCTCTCTCTCTCTCTCTCTCTCTCTCTCTCTCTCTCTCTCTCTCAAGTCTCTCTCTTAGGTGTCTACCACTCCTCTCTCCTCCCTCTCTTTCCCTCTCTCCTCTCCTCAAAATATCCCTCCTACCCCCTTCCCTCTCTTAGGTCTCTCCCCCCACCCTAACTAGATAACTCTCTCTCCCCCTCTCAAGTCTCTCTCTCTCTCAGGTATCACTCCCTCCCACCCTACCTAGACTACTCTCTCTCACTCCAACCTCCTCTCTCACACTCCCTCTCTCTAAGGTATCTCCCTCAAACTATCCCTCTCACCCCCTCTCCCTTTCTCAAGTCTCTCCCTCCCATCCTAAATAGATAACTCTCTTTCTTCGACAATAGTATCTCTCTCAGGTCTCATTCCCTCCCACCCTACCTAGATTACTCTCTCTCACTCCAACCCCCTCTCTTACACTCCCTCTCTCTCTCTCTCTCTCTCCCTCTTAGGTCTGTCTGTTTGTCTGTCTCTCTCTCACTCCAAATCCCTCTCTCAGGTCTTTATATTTCTCTCTCCCTCTCATATCTCTCTCTCAGGAATCTCCTTCAAAATATCCCTCCCAACCCCTCTCCCTCTCTCAAGTTTCTCTGCCCCACCCTAACTAGATAACTCTCTCTCTCTCCCTCTCAAGTCTCTCTCTACCAAGTTTCACTCCCTCTCACCTATACAATTCTCTCACTCCAACCCCCTCTCTCACACTCCCTCTCTCTCAAGTCTTTCAAAATACCCTTGCCACCCTCTCTCCATCTCTCAAGTATCTCTCTCCCATCCTAACTAGATAACCCTCTTTATTTGATGTAGTAGTTTCTCTCTTAGGTCTCACTCCCTCCCACCCTACCTAGAAAAATCTCTCTCTCTCTCACTCCAACTCCCTCTCTCAAGTCTTTATCTTTTTATCTCTCTCTCATATCTCTCTCTTAGGTGTCTCTCACTCCCTCTCTCTTAGGTCTCTCCCTCAAAATATCCCTCCCAACCCCTCTCCCTCTCTCAAGTCTCTCCCACCCACCCTAACTAGATAACTCTCTCTCTCTCTCTCTCTCTCTCTCTCTCTCTCTCTCTCTCTCTCTCTCTCTCTCTCTCTCCCTCTTAAGTCTCTCAGGTCCTACCTCCCCACCCTCACGAGAAAAACATTCCTCATCTAATCCCCACTCTCACACTCCCTATCTCTCATGTTTCTCCCTCATAATATCCCTCCCAACTACTCCCTCTCTCAGGTCTCTCCCCCCCACCATAACTAGATAACTCTCTCTTCCTCTCATGTCTCTCTCTCAGGTATCACTATCTCCCACCCTACCTAGACTACTATCAGTCCAACCTACTCTCTCACACTCCCTCTCTCTCAGGTCTCTCCCTCAAAATATATGTCCCACCCCCTCTCCCTCTCCCAGGTCTCTCCCTCCCATCATAACTAGATAACTCTCTTTCTCTCTTAGGTCTCACTCCTTCCCACCCTACCTAGAAAAATCTCTCACTCCAACCCTCTCTCTCACGCTCCCTCTCTCTCTCCCTCTCAAGTCTTTCTCTCTTTGTCTCTCTCACTCCATCTCCCTCTCTTAGGTCTTTATATTTCTCTCTCATCTCTTTGGTCTCTAAGTTTCTCCCACCTCTCTTAGGTCTCCCTCAAAATATCCCTCCCACCCCATCTCCTCTCTCTTAGGTCTCTCCCCACACCTAACTAGATAAATATCTCCCTCTCAAGTCTCTCTCTCTCTCTCAGGTATCACTCCTTCCCACCCTACCTAGACTACTCTCTCTCACTCCAACCTCATCTCTCACACTCCCTCCCTCTCAGGTCTCTCCCTCAAAATATCCCTCCCATCCTAACTAGATAACTCTCTTTCTCTGATGTAGTAGTCTCTCTCTCTCAAGTATCACTCCCTGCCACCCTACCTAGACAAATCTCTCTTACTCCAACCTCCTCTCTCACACTCCCCTCCCTCTCTCTCCCTCTCAGGTATTTCTCTCTCTATCTCTCACATTCCATCTCCCCCTCTCAAGTATTTATCTCTCTGTCCCTTTCATTTCTCTCTCTCTCTCTCAGGTATTTTTCTCAAGTGTCTCCCACTCCCTCTCTCTCAGATATCTCCATCAAAATATTCCTCCCAACCCCTCTCCCTTTCTCAGCTCTCTCCCCCCACGCTAATTAGATAACTCTCTCTCCCTCTCAAGTATCTTTCTATCTTAGGTCTCATTCCCTCCCACCCTACCTAGACTAATCTCTCTCAATCCAAACCCATTTCTCATACTCTCTCTCTCTCAGATTTCTCCCTCAAAATATTCCTCCCACTTCGTCACTCTCTCGTAGGTATCTCCCTCCCATCCTAACTAGATAACTCTCTTTCTCTAATGTAGTAGTCTCTCTCTCAGGTCTCACTCTCTCCCATCCTACCTAGACAAATATCTCTCACTCCATCCCCTTCTCTCACACTCCCTCCCTCTCTCTCCCTCTCAGGTCTTTCTCTATCTGTCTCTCAATCCATCTTCCTCTCCCAGTTCTTTATCTTTCTATATGCCTCTTATCTCTCTCTCATGTATCTCTCTCAAGTGTCTCCCACTCCCTCTCCCTTAGGTATCTCCCTTGAAATATCCCTCCTAATGCCTCTCCCTCTCTTAGGTCTCTCCCCCCACCCTAACTAGATAACTCTCTCTCTCCCTCCCTCTTAGGTCTCTCTCTTAGGTCTCACTCCCTCCCACCCTACCTAGAATACTCTCTCTTAGGTCTCTCCCTCAAAATATCCCTTCGACCCCCTCTCCATCTTGTAGGTCTCTCCCTCCAATCCTAACTAGATAACTCTCTTTCAATCCAACCCCATCTCTCACACTCCCTCTCTCTCTCTCTCTCCCTCTCTCTCCCTCTCAGGTCTTTATCTCTCTATCTCTCTCACTCCATCTCCCTCTCTCAAGTCTCTCCCTCAAAATATCCCTCCCAACCCCTCTCCCTCTCTCAAGGCTCTTCCCCCCACCCTAACTAGATAACTCTCCCTCCCCCTCTCAAGTCTCACTCACTCCCACCCTTTAGGTATTATGATTTAAGGGTTGAGGTTTGAGGTATTACAATTTAAGTGTTGAGGGTTGATAGATTAAAGTTTAAGGGATAGTGTTGAGGGATTATGGTTTAGGGTTTAATATGTACGATAAAGGGTTTAGGGTTTAAGGTATAGGGTTGACAGATCAGGGTCAAGGGTTTCAAGTTTAGGGTTTAGGGTTTAAGTGATGAGGGTTGATGGATTATGGTTAAGGTTTTAATGTTTGAGGGTTTAATGGTTGACGGTTGAGGAATTAGGGTTGAAGGTATAGGGTTGAGGTATAGGGTTTAAGGTATAAGGTTGAGGGATTAGGGTTGAGGGTTTAATGTATAGAGTAGAGGGTAGAGGGTAGAGGGTAGAGGTTTGAGGTATTATGGTTTAAGGGTTGAGGGTTTAAGGTTTGAGGATTCAGGGATTAAGGTTGAGCAACTAGAGTTGAGGGTTTAATTGATAGGGTAGAGGGTAGAGGGTTGAGTTATTAGGGTTTAAGGGTTGAGGGTTTAAGTGTTGAGGATTGGAGGTTGAGGGTTTAAGGGTTGAGGGTTGAGGGATTAGGGTTGAGGTTTTAATGTACATAGGGTAGAGGGTAGAGTGTAGAGGGTTGATGGTTGAGGTATTATGATTTAAGGGTTAAGGGTTTAAGGTTTGAGGATGGAGGGATTAATGTTGAGTAATTAGGGCTTAGGGTTTAAGGTTTGAGGGTTAGAGGGATTGGGGTTTAAGGTATACGGTTGAGGGTTTTGATCACATATCTCTAAAGATCGATATTGAATCACACTTTTACATTGTCATCCCCTAGATGCTTAACCCACTTTCTAAACACTATAACCTATGATATTCTATCACAAATCATGACATATTATCTATTTTTAATTGTAATAATTCTTTATTCAAGTCTTTGAAGTATCATAATTAATATTTGTAATTGTAATCCTTCTAAATATTCAAGTCCTAACAATGTATCACCTTTACTTATACCCAAGTGTAGTTAAATGTCATGTTTTTAGTTTTGCTTGTTCTAAATATTCAAGTCCTAACAATGTATCACCTTTTACATCACATTTGGCACTCACCAAATTTGGTGAGTGCTAAATGTTCCTTTTCCAAAAATGGTAAAAAAGGAGTTGACCCCATGATTCAGGTCCACAATTCTTTGCATTTGTCTAGTTTAGCACTTTATTCAACTCAAAAACACCTTTTTATGCAGTTGACTTATTGTACCAAATTATGCTTGAACCATCACCTTTTTAGCACCAATTTGCATGCTATACAATGTAGAAGAAGAAAATTTGAAGTTTCTACATCATTTTTCATTATCTCAGGTAATATATTCATTTTGGTGCAATTGAAATGTTTATATTGAGTTTTTTTGTTTAGTTTTGAGAATATAAACCATTCCTTTCATGATTTTATTAATCATAATAGTTTTATATACAATTCAACATTGAATTAGATGGAAGTTGCATGAAAAGTTTAATTTTTATGATTTTGAAGAAAAAAAATGAAAAACATGACATAATTTAGATGAATTCATGTAAACTTATATACATGATATCAAATTAACACAAACTTGCTTATGAATTCCATTTGAATTGCTTATAGTAGTCCATTTCCATCATGGCTAGTGGAAATCACTCTTTTTCATTTTAGCTAGATGTTTATATTAAGTTTTTTGTTTTGTTTTGACAATATAGACCATTCATTTGATGATTTTATTAATATTCATTGTTATACATAGAATTCAACATTGAATTAGATGGAAGTTGCATATAAAAGTTTAATTTTTAGGAGTTTGAAGAAAAAAATTGAAAAGCACGACATAATAGATGAATTCATGTAAATTTATATAGAGGATTTGAAAAAAATCCTCAAGGAAATGCCTCAAACCAATGTGGTCTCATGGAATGCAATGAAAAGAAAATGCAATTGGTAGCTGCTCCTAGTTATTAGTTATGTAATGTGAAGTAATTGCATAAGAGTTTCACTTAGGTTGAATTTCAAAAACATTAGATTGTAATTGAAAAAATTTCATCTATAAACATCTAGTTACATTAGTTATGCAATGTGAAGTAATTCTTTGAGTTTTAAAGATGTGCAATACAATGTAATCACTATCCTTTGAAATGGCTTGAACTCACTAACCTCTATTCCTTCTTATGTTTGCACAACTAAAACCAAAGAATATTTCCCTTATAATCATGATTGTCAAAGTTTTCAAACCCCAAACTCTTCCCTACAACAACCATAATGAATTTACATTTGCTCTTCACTTCATTGTCAATGACTGCCCTTTAGAGTTGACTGTTGTTTTGTATTTAATTTGACTATATCCTTATTTTGTGGAATTGTTGCATACTAATATGAAGACTATGACTCCCTAGACACACCTTTCATGATATGACTATGCCTCATTCATTCACCATTTTCTTCATTACCATGCACATAGGACTTCCCTCATTTGAAGTCTTCTCCTTTAATATTGTTTGTCTCCTACTTTCTTTCTCAAGTAATAACTTTCACATAATTTCAAAGCAGTAGCAAACTCAATATAGGCTGCTACATAGTAATTTTCCATTCAACTACATGTAGATTACCTTATCTTTCCATCTTTCATCTATTGTGACACTTTATGAAGCCTTTCTTGAAGCCACTCTTTAACCCTTTTGAAGTTCTAAGATTGTCTTTGTTAAATGTTAGTGGTTGTGTTGATTGCTTGTCCATGAGAATTTAACTTCTATGAATGACAACCTTTATTTATTTGGCACTGTGATCCCCTTTTTCTTTTAAAAAACATGAAGTAATGCCTTTAGTTTGAAAAATTGCCTCAAAGAAATGTGGTCTCATGGAATGCATGAGTTTAAATAAAATTAGACTGCAATTGAAATTTTATCATAGATAGCAACAAATCTAGAACTATTAGTTATGAAACATGAAGTAATGATTTTAGTTAGAATTATGTGCAATGCAATGTAATCAAAGATATGAATATGTTTCATACAATGCTTTGGCAGACATGTATGTAAAATTTAGTAGCATAGACATGGCAGCGAGCTATTTGAAAAAATGCCTCAAAGAAATGTGGTCTCATGGTGATGCATGAAAAGAAAATGCAAAATGTGGTAGCATAGACAAGACAGTGAGTTTTTTGAAAATATGCCTTAAAGAAATGTGGTCTCATGGAATGCATGAATTTAAATAAAATTTGATTGCAATTGAATTTTTTTCATAGATAGATCAACATCTAGTTATTAGTTATGTAACATGAAGTAATGCTTTGAGTTTTGAAAGATATGCAATGCGATGTAATCAATGATATGAATATGTTTTATAAAATGCTTTGGTAGACATGTATGAAAAATGTTTCATAAATCAATGAGAAACAAGCACTGACATAGATAGTAACCAATGAGGATAGGGAAGAAATGACTACTCTAGAGGTAGAGGAAAATTTTAAAGAGGAAGAGGAAGAAAATTTTGTGGAACATGCTTTAAGTGTGGAGAATCTAGACATAGGGAATTTGAATACCCTCAAACCTAATAAAGTAGAAAAAATAGGGGAAAAGAAATAAGATTTCACAGAGCTCAAGTTGAGAATGAAAGTGTGACAATTGAACACTAGTTATGATGTATGCTTAACACAAAATCAAAAAGTTGTTCGATGTTGTCATGTATGCCATTCAACCTAACACATATGTCATACTCCATTCAAACAATCAAATACAAGAGTCAGTTTCATTCAATTATGATGCATAAACAAATGCATTAGCCATGTTATAACAATTTGATGTATAATGGAAATATAATCTACAACATTTAACCCTAATACATAAGTGAACTAAGACTCATCATGAAAGTTGCAAAGGGGTGTAGCTTTTTTTATACAACTCATGTGACCAAACCAATAGTTCCAACATGTTTGGATGGTTACGTTTAGGCTAGGCATGGTCTTGTTTCACACCCAAACACACCGAAATAGTTTGAGCTACATTGTACCGATGATATCCCTTAAGAGTCCAAAGTGTAAAAAGATAGAAATATTTGATGAGCAGTTACTTGAAATTCGTTTCTCTTAGAAACATTCAGTCTAAGGCTACATGATCATGTAGGTCACCTCTACAATAACCTCTCTTGTTTTTTCGTGGTGTCCAGTTTTCAATTGATGGAAAATTTGTCAAATGCAAATAGTGTCAAGTTGCAAAGGGGTGTAACTTTCATTTTGCAACTCATGTGAACAAACCGATAGCTCCAACACACATAGATGGATACGTTTAGGATAGGAATGGTCCTCTTTCACACCCAAATACGCTGAAACAGTCTAAACTACATTGATATCCCTTAAGAGTCCAAAATGTAAAAGGAAACAATCTTTGACGAGTAGTTACTCAGAAACCATGTCACTTAGAAATTTTTTGTATGAGGCTATGAGATCATGTAGGGACCCTCTACAATAACCTCTCTTGGTTTTTTATATTTTTGAAGCGTTTTCCCGTGGTGTCTAATTTTCAGTTGATAGAAAAAATGTCAAATGCAAGTAGTATAAAGTTGCAAAGGGATGTAACTTTAGTTCTGCAACTCATGCAACCAAACCAACAGTTCCAAAACTTTTGAATGGGTACGTTTAAGCTAGGAATGGTCCTATTTTTCACCCAAACATGCTGAAACAATTTGAGCTACATTGTACCGACGACATCCCTTAAGAGTCCAAAGTGCAAAAAGACAACAATCTTTGACAAATATTTACTTGAAAACTGTGTCACTTAGAAACATTCCATTTGAGGCTACATGATCACGTAGGGCCCTTCTACAATAATCTCTCTTGGTGTTTGATATATCTAAGGAATTTTTCCATGGTATCTAGTTTTCAATTGATGGAAAAAGTGTCAAATGTAAATAGTGTGAAGTTGCAAAGGGGTGTAACTACAACTCATGCAACCAAAATGATAGTTCTAATATGTTCAAATGGGTACATTTAGACTACACATGATCCTCTTTCACACCCAAATATGTTGAAACAGTCTGAGCTACATTGTACCAATGATATCCCTTAAGAGTCCAAAGTGCAAAAATGCAACAATTTTTGGCGAATAGTTAGTCAGAAACCATGTCATTTAAAAATATTATATTTGATGCTACAAGATCACATAGGGACCCTTTACAATAATGTATTATTTTTTGATATCTTTGAGGTATTTGTCTATGGTGTCCAATTTTTAGTTGATAGAAAAAGTGTCAAATGCAAGTCATGTAAAGTTGCAAAAGGGTGTAACTTTCGTTTTGCAACTTATGAGACCAAACTGATAGTTCCAACAAGTCTGGATGAGTAAGTTTAGGCTAGGCATGGTGCTCTTTCACACCCAAACATGCTGAAACAATCCAAGCTATATTGTACCAATGATATCCCTTAAGAGTCCAAAGTGCAAAAGGGTAGCAATCTTTGATGAGCAGTTACTCAGAAACTGTGTCACCTAGAAACATTTTGTTTCAGGCTATAAGATCACATTAAGCTACTCTACAATAAACTCTCTTAGTTTTTGAAATATTTGAGGCATTTTTCCATAGTGTCAACTTTTTAGTTGATGGAAAAAGTGTCAAATGCAAGTAATGTAAAGTTACAAAAGGGTGTAACTTTCATTCTGCAACTCGTGTGACCAAACATAAAGTTCCAAAACATCCAAATGGGTATGTTTAGGCTAGGCATGGTCCTTTTTTTCCCCCAAATATTCCAAAATAGTTTGAGCTACATTGTACCAACGAAATCCCTTGAGTCCAAAGTGCAAAAGGGAAACAATCTTTGACAAGCTATTATTTGGACACTGTGTTGCTTAGAAACTTTGTATGAGGCTATGAAATCATGTTGGACCCCTCTATAATAACCTCTCTCCGTTTTTTATATCTCTAAGGCATTTTTATCGTAGTGTCAACTTTTCAATTGATGGAAAAAGTGTCAAATGCAAGTAGTGTAAAGTTGCAAAGGGGTGTAACTTTCATTCTACAACTCATGTTACCAAAATGATAGTTCCAACATGTTTGGATGGGTATGTTTAGGTTAGGAATAGTCCTATTTTTCACCCAAACATGTTGGAGGTCCGAGCTACATTCTATCGGTGATATCCCTTGAGTTCAAAGTGCAACAAGGTAGCAATATTTGACGAGAAATTACTTGAAAATCGTGTCACTTAGAAAAATTCCATATAAGGCTATGTGATTATGTAGGAACCCTTTACAATAACCTCTCTCAATTTTTAATATCTCTAAGGAATTTGTTCGCAGTGTCCAATTTTTAGTTGATGAAAAAAGTGTCAAATACAAGTAGTGTAAAGTTGCAAAGGGGTGTAAATTTTGTTTTGTAACTCGTGCAATCAAACCGATAGTTCCTACATGTCTAGATGGGTACGTTTAGGCTATTCATCTCCTCTTTTGCATCCAAACATGCCGAAGTGGTTTGAGCTACATTATGTTAGCAATATCCCTTAAGAGTCCAAAGTGCAAAGAGGCAACAATCTTTGACGAGTAGTTACTTGGACACCGTATTGCTTAGAAACATTAGCTGAGGCTATGAAATTATGTGGGGCCCCTCTACAATAACCTCTCTTAATTTTTGATATCTCTAAGGTATTTTCCTATGGTGTTGACTTTTCAGTTGATGGAAAAAGTGTCAAATGCAAGTAGTGTAAAGTTGCAAAGGGGTGTAACTTTCGTTTTACAACTCGTGTGACCAAACCGACAGTTCCAACACATCTAAATAGGTACATTTAGGCTAGGAATGGTCTTTTTTTGCACCCAAACATTTCAGAGTGGTTTGAGCTACATTGCATCAACGATATCCCTTAAGAGTCCAAAGTGCAAAAAGGTAGCAATTTTTGACGAGCAGTTACTTAGATACCTTGTTGCTTAGAAACATTATGTCTAAGGCTACAAGATCACGTGGAGCCCCTCTACAATAACCTCTCTTGATTTTTGATATCTCTAAAGAATTTTCTTGTGGTTTTGACTTTTCAGTTGATGAAAAAAGTGTCAAAAGCAAGTAGTGTAAAGTTGCAAAGAGGTGCAACTTTCATTCTGCAACTCGTGCACTCAAACCAACAGTTTCAACATGTATGAATGGGTATGTTTAGGCTATCCATGGTCCATTTTCACACCTAAACATGTCGGAGTGGTCTGAGATACATTGCATCAGAAGCATGAAGCGTACACATGAACACATGAAGTATACATAGGAAGCATGATGCATACATGTGAATACACGTAATACATGGAGTATACATAAGAAGTATGAAGCCTTCACGTGAATACACGTAATGCATGAAAAGTATATATAAAAATCATGAAGCATACATGTAAACACATGAAGTATATGTATGAAACATGAAAAATACATGTCAATATGTGTAATACATGAAGTATACATAAGAAGCATGAATCATACATGTGAATGTATGAAATATACACACATGAACCATGAAGAATGCACATGAATACATGAATTATACATTGGAAGCATGAATCATACACGTGAATACATGTAATACGTGAAGTATACATAAAAATCATGAAGCATACACATGAATACATGATGTATACACATGAATATATGATGTATACACATGAATCATGAAGTATATTGTGAATACATGAATTATACATTGGAAGCATGAAGTATATTGTGAACACATGAATTATACATGGAAATAAGTGAAGAAAAAGTACTCAAATACACATAAGCCATGAAGTATACACACAAATACATGTTACAAGTCATAAAATATTTACATGTATACACGTAAGTCACAAAGTATGAATACACATAAGTCACCAGTATACATATGAAATGCACACTCATATAGAAATGCATTATTGGCCTACTTAAGAAGAAGGATGAATAGTTTATTAAAGAAGCTAACAAGTTTAAGCATCAGATGTAAACATAGGCATACAACAAACGACCCTAATACATATTCATTTCCCTCTAGGGGATGGAAAAATATCGCGTGCTACCTTCGACAGACGGCTAGATGGAATGTATGTTGGTTCTTTTGTCTTTCAAATGTGCTCACTAGTCCTCCTCTCTTCACTCATCTAGAGCTTCAATTGATACAATAAGAACTCTCTTGTTAATATATAGAAATTGAATTATGGAATGACATATAACAAAATAATCACTTACCCCAAACAAATAATCATCATTCTCATTTACAACATTAAAACATTGACGATCTGGAGTGACAACCACTTGTAACAACCATTAAGATAGCAATTAAACTACATACAAGTATCATAAAAAATTTCATTAATAGACCATATAAGAGCAAATATAATGTCAAATTGACTAATCTGTCACATACCACTCTCAAAGGATCAGAAATAGCTATTGCTACAACAACTCCATGGTCCATTGTGCTAGCAACATTGCTAGGGCTGTTTGATGTCAACAGTTGAAAATGAAACAACAAATATGAAGTTTTTTATCATTTTCATTAGTTTCTTTGCTTAATTAAAATCATAGACAAGGTAGTGAACTATTTGAAAAAATGCCTCAAATTAATGTGGTCTCATGGTGATGGTAAGAAATGATGAATGCCATGCCAAGAAAATTTCTATGGATTGACTTGATGTCTATTTTTGGATTGCTATTAAGGTAGTTATCAGGGTCTTTTTGAAGGTATATAACCACACATTTCCATGGAATCCATAAAGAATGGAGAAATTTTTGATATTCATTGAATGTTACAAAAGGCTTATTGAGAGAGCTCATGATGAAAAATATATTTCACCTACTTTATATAAACTTGTAGCAAATAAGGACCTTTGGTCTCAATATGGACTTGTAGTTAAGGAATTTATACAAACTTGTAGAAGATAATGACAATGCAGAAAATGGAGGTAAGAGTTACCAATGTTGCCAAATTTGGAGAGTTTCAAAGAGGTCATCTTCATATCTCCATGATACAAGCCTTGCATGTAATCTCATTATGACATGTATTCCATAAGTTTGTTTCAAGTGTGAAAGCTATAATGAGAGCATTTAGGTATCTTTCATATCCTTAGATTTCTTTAGGAAAGAAAATGCATTCGATGATGAGTGGTATTATGCATAAAATAGATACAAATAATGATGGCTACATTAGCTATGAAGAGTTCATAACAATGTTTAAACAAATAGAACAAACTAGAACAAACACTATAGTGGTTCTTGCAAATAGTTTTTAAAGGACATGTGACAAAAGATAGGGGTTTTGAAGCTTGTTGAAGCTATAGCATAATGGTTGCACATTGATACAAGCATAAAGCTTATTAGAAAATCTTAGTTTAGATCAGAAATGGCCTCTTTTATTCTGAGGGTTATACAACCACATGGGAAATTTTTTGTTGATGATTAGGATTTCCTTAAAGCATTAATACACATGTATGAATCCCATTGTGGGCCACTTTCTCAGTGCATAATGAAACACATGAATTCTATTGAACATAATTGTAATAGAGGTATTTTTGTGGATATCATGGTTGAAGTTTCATTTGAGACATGCTTTCAAATATCATGCTTCATACATGGAATCCAACTCAATATACATAAAAATGCACCCTTACACCCCAATGTTAAAAAAAATGGATGCAAGGATAGTGATCATGACCATAAGGGGTAGAGGCATAAGGGTAACTCATGAGTAAGATGCAAACAAAGGTTGCAGTCACCATGATAGCATAAGTATGATAGTGAGAAGCTATATTTGCAAACTTCAAGTGAACTCATTATTCTTGATCACAAGAATAGTCCAAATCATGAATCATCATGCAATATCAATAATAGTGGTTGTTGGCATAGTACCCAGGATGGAAAACCATATTCTGCTTGTTTGGAAATATAGAATAGTGGTTGTAAGTGTCCTAGTTTTTAGGAGAGATGATGCCAACAATTGTGAAGATATAGATGAGTGCAAAGAAAATAAGGTTTTCCAATTATTAGATTGTAGTTACAAAAGAAACACATAGGGTAGCTATGAATGTAGTTGTAAAGATTACCTCTTGTATATAAGAGACCATGATACTTGCATAAGCAAGAAAACAAGCAAAGGTTGGTTGGGATGCAATGTGGGTGTTTCTATTTGGCTTGGAAACTATTGTTATTGGAGGTTGTGTGTTTTTTAAACATACACTTTGTAGAGGAGGGGGACCAACCATGCAAGGCTCTAGGTCATGGAGATCAGAGAGTGGAAGGTTTCCCTAATCTACCTCAACTGCGCAGGTATTTTATGCTAGGGATAGAGAATGAAGAGCAATCTCAGTGCTTCTACCACTCTACTAATTTGAGAGTTTTGGTGGGGTTAAGAGAGCAGGTTTGTGGAATCCAAATGATGCCTCAAACAACTCTCTGCTAGAGGACAACAATGCAAATCAAGGATGACAACACGACACGTTGACGTCTCATAGGCGAGTTGGCGTATGTACAAACAAAAAGTGCAAAAGGAAAGTGAAAATAACATAATTCCTACTAATAGCTTAGCGAATGAATTTTAAAGTGATGACTGAGATAAATAAAATAACAAAATGACTAAAGTAATAAGAAGGATGATATAGAAATGATAAGAGTAAGAAAGGAGAGAATGCAACTCACGAAGAGTCTAGTTCACCAACAAGCTCCACACGAATGAGTACCTACACACAAAAAAGAAGGGAAAAATGTTGGGGCTGTTTTAGGGCTTGCCATAGTCAAACCTCTGTTTTGGTGTTCCCACCTCCATGAATAACCAAATAGATAGAGAGATAGAAAAATGATAAAGAAACTATGCTGGAAAGGAAATTCGTAATGCTATGAGAAACACTATGCTACTCAAATCCAACAACAAAGTAATAGTAAGAAAACAATACCACCCTCGACCAAAGGCACTCAAGGCCAATGAGAGAGGAATGCATGACAACAATTGTGGTAGAGTTGACATGGCCACAACAACACCAAAAGAAGTCTTGCAAGACACCAAGTTGCAACTTCTATGGTAGATGTAAAGAATTTTGTGATGTTGGAATCACGAAGCCAATAGTGCAACAAATAATTTGAATTTGTAAGAGTATGGATCAAAATGGGAAGCTAGAGCGAATGAATGTGTAGAGAATGTGAAGAAGATGTGTAGAATGTGGAATGAAGATGAAAGATATCCATTTGAAGATGAATTGGGAGGGAAAGAGTTGTTCAAAGGTCGGTAGGAAGGCGTAGAAGCATTACACTTCAGCCCTAATGGTGAACGTAACACCTTTGTAGATTCCAAGGTAGGAATATTGTCAGGATGGCAGTACATTGTGCAGCCGTTCACACGTTGTGCACACATCCTTGACAAAGATTCCTCCATCAACACTAAAAAAAGCACCAAGTGGATGGAGTTTGGAATGAAGACATGGAATTACATGGTTGGATTTGATTTTTCTAAAGTGAAGGGTGTAAAAGGGAAATTTGCAAGAGGGGTGCCAATTCGCTCCTATACACATTTAGATCGTATATGGACTCAGAAATTAGAGCCATTTTGGCCCAATACAAGCCTCTTAATAGCCAATGAGAGACTCCTAATCATGTTCGTAAAGAATGGTGAATGGACACTACATGAGGTTTTCCAGTGGTAATGGTAAATTTACTGTGAGATATGATGGTGGACAGTCATAAATAGGAAAAAATACTATCATAACATGGATAAAGGGTAGTAATTTCACAAAGGGATGAAGATAGTGAGAAGTCAGATCTAGAATAAAGTAGAAAAGATAATCAAAATGAGACATCTTCAAGGTTTTGAGAACATATTGCACTCAAAAGTGGGTGAGGTAGTGTTGTTTGCGAGAAGTAATATGCATCCACAATCACCAAAGATAGAGCAACAAGAATTGCAAACAAAATTAGAATGGGAAGAAGAAGAAGTTAAACTAATTGAGAATGATGATTGAATAAATGAAAAGAATGAAGAAGACAAAGGCTCAAATGCAACCCAAGAGTGAAGATAACATCATATTATTAAGAGTTGAATTCAAATAGAATTTTGAAGAGTATGAATGTAAGGAAAATGAGTTTATGGAGCTTGGGCACATGAGGATGAAGAAAATTCCTTCTACAACACAAACGAGAGGTTGAAAGGCTAGGAAAAGAGCTAGAGGAAAATGAATTTGAAGTTCAAAATCTTAGAAGCAATCTGTTGACAAAATATTAGGAAGATAGATTTGAGAATGCTAGTAAGGAAATCAAGATAATCCTTGAAACATGCTTGGTCAAGGCCAATGAAGAGGGTACAACCATGTCAATGGTATTAGAGAATGTGCAATCTTATGAAATTACCTTGAGATTTGAAAACAAAATCACATAACACAATGAATTATAATGTCTCTATAGATAGATTCCAGTTGAATGAAGTTTTCAATCGTAAAGAAGACACTGAAATCAAAGACAAAGTGATGAAGGGTCCTCCCCTTACCTATAGAATCTCACCACATACACATAGAAAGAGAAACCAGATGCAAGAAGGGAACAAATATTTTCTTTTATTATTGGAATGATGTTACAGATTACATGCCATCCTATGGGCTGCTTGTTACATGCACTTGTTGAATTGCATATTTGAGTTTTCCCCTCATTCTTCACTACATGCTATTCACACCTTTTGTAACTCCAACACTCTGGCTCTCCTGTGCTTTTATTACTTCAACTTTGTATATTGTTCTAATTCTCTAGGTTGGCCTTATCTTCCCTTACTCCTCATATTGTAGTAGTCATTATCGCCCAATAAGCTTTCAAAACCACGAAAATATTATCTTGTTATTAGTAGCTCCACCAACTCGGCCAATGAATATGTATTTCAAAACAACAATGTGGAATACATCAAATACCCCTCTACCAGGTGTCATGAATGATATTGTCATCCACCACTATTGATCATCTCTATTTATCTACCACTATTTGAATGTCACCAAGACTCCAACTCATCTCCCTTCGAAACCACCATGTCACACCAATAAAGCTCACACACACCGTAGAGGTCCACACTTCACTTTTCTTTGTTGAGCAGTAAGTTAGACATGTTCCAAAAAACACTGCTAGCCTTAAAGCGCGATCTTCATAAGTTCATCAAACTAGACAAAACACCGCCAATGCAACAGGGCGAGGATTTAGCGAAGCATAGCAAAACATTGCCTAAGTTAGACAACGTGCCAAAAAAATACCAGAGCTATACTTAGTCAAAAGCCTTGAAGCGGTAAGTTAGAGAAACTTAGAAAATCATCGCCCAAGATATGACTAAGCCGGATTTTATTCTTTTCTTCTGGCACTCAATGGACTATTGAGGGGACCAAAGAAATTGTCCCACCAAAGCACAAATGTATCACCGATGAGACATGACTCGTTGAAATATCCCTACTGCACACCAAAAGTGCCATCGAGACTTTGAAGGGACAGAGAACCTACTCTCAATGAAAACCCAATGTCATAGTGACAATGTTGAACACCGAAAGAAGGAACTCGATGATTATTAGATACAGAATTTTCAAGCCCTTATTAGAATTAAAATAACTAGATCAATGCAAGATCACTTTTCACCCTGGATGCTCCTGCATTAGACACCCAGGGTAATTCAAAAATGTTTCATGGGATGAACTCATAAACATTTGTAGACTCTGTGCTTGTCCTGGATCCACCTATTCACCTTATCCTATTGAACACCCTTCCGAACTTGCTTCTGCAATTTAATGTCCCTTCCATCCTCCATTCTTCCCCTCTTCCTTCCTCATTTCAAAAATTCCAATTCCCACCAATTTGTACTATGAAAGGCTAGGAAATAATAATCATTGAATGCATCCTCTTCAGTAAAATAAGGAAGCTCGGGCATTGCCTCTTCTCCTACTACAACAATTGCTTTTTTCTTAATCTCCACTCATTCCAAGTATTCCTCCCTTCATACATCTTTTGGGAAGGAATTTTCAACTACAAATTTAGCATTGGCATCAAAATACTCATCAACACTTTCCTCTGTAACCTGATCAATGATCACAACACAATCAAAAGAGTCTTCACTATCATCGGGCAATAAACTATCATCCACACAAATCTCTTTATCAAAAGAGGAACTATCAACGAATGCAAGGGAACCTCTGTAAACAAATCAAAATTCATTTTCCCACCATCTTCTTTACAATTATAATGTCTTTATCCACTATTGTACTCTTTTCTGCAAAAGCCTCATCATACTCACATAAACCAACCATAGTATTTTCAAACAAATCAGTTTTTACCTGTCCTTTCTCCAATGAAACCCTTACTCTATCCCTTAGGGCTGAAACTTGCATTATAAAACCATAGTCTTCATCCTCATCCTCTTCAACTGCCTATTTAGCTCCATTAATCAAGCACTTCCTAACATTACTGCATACATTCTCTTCTCCTTTATTCAATGGTGTCAGCTTATGCTTGATTCCATCTTTCGTGAAATGGTAGGTATTAGCATACCCATCATACATTGTTTTCCTATCAAATTGCCAAGGTCTGCCTAAAAACAGGCGACAAACATCCATAGGCATAACATCACACAAAAATTCATCATGATAGTTACCAATCTTAAAGCTTACTAGTCATTGTTCATGCACCAAAACTTTATAGTCATCCTACAACCAAGCAATTTTGTATGGATGTGGGTGCCTTCTTCTTTCTAGCTGCAAATTATTCACCATTTCTTCAAAAACAAGATTATCTGTACTATGACCATCAATAATCACATTACATACTTTACCTTCACATTTACATTTTGTTCTAAACAAACTCTTCCTTTACATTGGTTCATTGTCTTCATGCAACAAGGCTTTCCTAGCCATCAAGGCTTCTCCTCCTTCAACTTCTTCAGAATGTGAGGATTGTGCATCTTCATCTACATGGGCAACTCGAGCATTGCTGTTAGGCCTCCTGTTTGACTTTCCTTGATGTTGGGGACACTCAAAGGCCCTATTTCCTTCTCCGCATTGAAAACAGGTTCCTCAAAAACCTCTTCTTGGTCCTCATCCAGATCTTCCTCTACCTCTCTCATTCTTCTCACGAAACTTGTTTGAGCTTTCATCTCTTTCACCATCATTGTCCTTGATGTCTCTAATCTGCTGCTCATTCTCTTTTTGTTGCACATAACTTTTGCTTTTCCCTTTCTGCTTATGTTCAAATTTTCTATTCAATCTTTCTTCCACCTTTAATGAAAACTGATATGCATCCTCAATGGTGTATATTTGTACTAATGCCAATTCCTCCTGTATGCTTGGATTCAACCCATTAATGTAACAAACTACCTTCTCCTTTCTTTCTTCAGAATGTCCTATTCTAATTAGGATCTTATGAAATTCTTATGTATACTCCTTCACCTTCCTTGTTCCTTGTCTCAGATTTTGCACCTTCTTGAGCAGTTCCAATTCATAATCAACTGGAATAAACTGCTTCTTCAATTTTGACACCATTTTGTCCCATCTGAAAATTCTATCTTTCCCTTGTCTCCCTCTTTCTAGCTAGATCTATTTCCACAAAATACTAGCATGGACCTTTAACTTGGTCTTTGCAAACTTCACTCGGTGAGGATCCTCAATCTCCTCAAATTCAAAAAATTCTTCCATATCATTGATCCAATTGATCAATTCTTCTGGGTTCAAGCTCCCACTAAAAGTTGAAACTTCCATTTTCAGTTTCTTTCCTAGACGACATATTGCTCTTAGCAATCTCAGCTCTCTAAGATCTACTTGGTCCTGTTCTTCCTCTTCCCATTCCTCTTTTGTTTCATCATCACTACCATCTCTTTCCTAATGTACTACTCTTCCTCTTCAGACCTCTTCTTTCAAGGCTTGCATCTGCCTTCTGAGGGATCTGATTTCGTCTCTCAGTGGATCTCTTCCTCCACCACCTCTACCTCTACCTCTACCAAGTTGGGTAGGTCTTGGAGGCATCTTGATCTCAACCCACACTCACAAGTCCTACTGCAACTGCCTCACATTCGACGCTCTGTTATAGACTCAAAAACTCCTACTCTAATTCCACTTGATGAAGGGTCCTCCCCTTGCCTATAGAATCTCACCACATACACATAGAAAGAGAAACCAGATGCAAGAAGAGAAAAAATATTTTCTTTTATTACTGGAATGGTGTTACAAATTACATGCCATCCTATGGGCTACTTCTTACATGCATCTGCAACTGCTGATTTGCAGATCTAAGTTCACCCTTCATTCTTCACTGCATGTTATTCACACCTTCTGTAACTCCAACACTCTAACTCTCTTGTGCTTGTATTCCTTCACTTTATATATTGTTCTAATTCCCTAGGTTGGTCTTGTCTTCCCTTACTCCTCGTATCGTAGTAGTCATTATCGCCCAATAAGCTTTCAAAACCACCAAACCATTATCTCGTTATCAATAGCTCCACCAAGTTATCCAATGAATATGTATTTCACAACCACAATGTGGAATACATCAAATATTGCTCCACCAGGTGTTGTGACCGAACTCATCATCCACCATTGTTGACCATCTCTATTTATCTACTGCTATTTGAATGTCGCCAAGAATCCAACTCATCTCCCTCTAAAACCACCATGTCACACCGATAAATCTCACACACACCATTGGGGTCCACACTTCACTTTTATTTGTTGAGTGGTAAGTTAGACATGTTCTAGAAAACACTGCCAACCTTAAAGCATGATCTTCATAAGTTCATCAAACTGGACAAAACATTGCCAGCGCAATAGGGCGGGGAGTTTGTGAAACATTGCAAAACACCACCCAAGTTAGAAAACATCGCCAAAGCTATACTTAGTCAAAATCCTTGAAGCAATAAGTTAGTGAAACTTAGAAAAATGCCACCCAAGATATGACTTATCTGGATTTTTTTCTTTTCTTCTGGTGCTCAACGGACTGTCGAGGGGATCGAAGAAACTATCCCACTGAAGCACAAATGTCTCAATGATGAGACATGACTCTCGCTAGCATATCCCTACTGCACACCAAAAGCGCCATCGACACTTTGAATGGAAAGAGAACCTGCTCCCAATGAAAACCCAATGTCACAACGACAATGTTGAACACAGAAAGAAGGAACTTGATGATGATCAAATATAGAACTGTCAAGCCCTCATTAGAATCAAAATAACTAGATCGATGCAAGATTGCTTTTCGCCCTAGATGCTCCTACATCACAAAGCTATAAGATAGAAAAATTAATATGTGAAAGGGTTTGAGATTGAAAAGAAAGTGAAAACATGTTCAAAGCCAAAATATACAATGCATTATTTAAAAGACTAATGAATTCACCTGCACCCATCACTTTAAAGAACCTAGTTATCTAAGTTCATATAGTTTCAAGCATTATTTTAGATTTGTACACGTAAAATTACCAAAACTAGCTAACATTGTTTTACAACACAATTAATGAATAAAGGTTACCTGAGTGAAAGTTGTTTGTGGATGTGAATAGCGAGGTGTCGAGGTCAAAGGTCCACTGACAAACTGTTTGGCATGCAAAGCATGTTATGAGACAATCATTCAAATAAAATTCAAATTCACATGAGATAATTATTTCATTAATATTAGTTGCATACCTGTGGACTTAACATTGAAAACAAGTAAGGGTTTTGCAAGAATGGTGCACGTATCATGAACACTCTAACCTTGAATTTTCATCATATTGATTCTTCTAATTAATATTAGTTGCATACCTGTGGACTTAATGTTGAAAACAAGTAAGGGTTTTGCAAGAATGGTGCACGTATCATGAACACTTTGACCTTGAATTTTCATCATATTGATTCTTCTAATTTTTTTATTCTTACATTTCAAAATAGAATTTAATAAATAAAATTAAATGAACTTGCTGAATTTTACCTGAGTATCAATGCCGAATGCTTCATTCAACAATGCATATGTCATAACCATCTTCTTTGTAGCTGATGTATGTTGTCTAGCTGCATCCCAAACACTCTCATAATCATATGTGCAAATAACACCACAAGAGTGATAATGGTGGGGTAGAACTTCGTGTTAGAACCTCTAAATTTTCCTTAATTTCATCATCATAACTAGCCTGGAACCCAATAACTAAAGCCTTAATGTTAAAATTTCCATACCTAACTAAGCTTTCTCATTACAAACAAAAAAAATGACCTTTTAGGTCTGACTGATGCTGAAAAGAAAAAACCAAAAGACTTGAAAGATTAGAAAATTGTTCAATACTTTAAATAAAAAAATGATGCATCCATGATATACCCCTATATTCTATCTGAAATACATGAACATTCCACTACCGCACTCCTGTAGCAGCATATACCCAATTCTAAAGGTCCTTGGTGGGCTGACAGGGAAAAATAAGCCTTTACTGCAATACCACTGTAGTTGACAAAAGGATGCACAAGATGGCGAAACATATAATAAAACATACAAATGTTTACCACTATACCCCGACAGTTAAAAATGAACAATGCAAGGTACCGACAGGTGATCATTTAACTACTAGAGGTAACCTGTTGTCCTGTGAGGGTCCAAAGTGGTATGCTTGAGGTGGTGGTATGAGAATGTTCAACCCATCATCCCACAACAAGCAAAATGAAGGCATGTGCAATAGTGAGGAGAATAAAAATGATAACTCTACCCCGCGACAGTCTTGACATGGTGGAGTGGTACTACGGTACAAGCTGTCAAAGCATTTATAATGATAGTAGCAATGATTACATATCGAATCGTGGACCATTTGATTACCCAAAATCAAAGACATGCATTCAAACTCGAAATATTGACAGATTATCAAATATTTTGCACGAATTAAAAATTAATAGTTAGGTGACCGAGTTCAGTAACAAATATACTTGGAATTGAATGCCATTTTTGCAATCACTTACAAAGCTCAATGTGCCAAAGGCAAGGGAGCTCAAGGAAGACTGCAACTATTATTTCACTGAGCAAGTTCACATAAACCCTCCATAGCAAGTGCATACGAACTGAATTTGATCAATTATTTGAGTAGACACATAAAAGAATAAAGTAGAGGTAGATTTTACATCATGCCACCTAAAAGGAGTGAGCTTGCAAGTAAAAAAGAAGAGTCCACCACCCCTAAAATGAAGAAGAGGCCCTTGCAATAGTCCATATTAGATGTTTTACCCAATTCCACAGACAAAGGGTTCAAAAAATTGTATAAGATTGTAGCTCACAGATGCAGAGACCCAATTATTAATATCTCGGGGTGGGATTTGTTTTGGTATTTCTATGACAAAAGGGATGGAAAGATTCTAGTTTCAAATCCTTGGGCTTTAGATTTTTCCAAATTGGTAGTCTCAAACGTTTTTGTAGATGTTGAATTTATTAGAGTACTAGCACAACATTACCACCCTACTACCAGAACTGTAAGGATGCCAAACAGTTCACCATTAGTTGTATTAACTAAATCAACAGTTATGGAGTGTTTCATGTTGAATAAGTAAGTCATAACTAAGGTCGACCTAGACAAGAGTGAGGAAGATTATATGAGACTGAGAAAAACCTATAGGGGTGATGAACTTCCTATGCACATGAAAAGGGGTGCAAACAATAAAATGATACCTATTGATCCCCCTCCTCCAATGAGACATTTGTTGTAGAAGATTTTTAGGTGTATTTCAAAAGAACTTATTTTTCTTTGTGCCAAGTACTCAGAATAGATGCTCAAGATAAGATTCCCATCAGTCTCATTATGATTGCAATGAGGATTCAAAACCCTGAGTGAACATTGAGTATGACTTTGCTGCTATAATTGAGAAAGGGCTACATGAGGGATTCTTACAAATAAGAGTAAACCTGCCCCCCATCACTTTCAGAAAATACTCCTTGCTGTGTCACTTGATATTGTATTATAATAGAGATAAATGGACTAGGAGAATGTGCTTGGGGATGACTGATCAACAAGGAAATAGGTTACCTGTGCAGCACCGGTGTTACATCTGGGATAACATATGTAGAAGTATTGATTATGTAATATTTCATGATGATTTTGTGGTAAGGGTCATGGCCACTCTTGGTCATATTTCATCAAGACTACCTACTGAAATTAGAGAATTATTAAGACCTTTAGAATTGAAGCCAGAACAAGGAGACACACAATTTCAGTGATTGGTTCTTCCTAGAAAACCATACAGTGATAAGAATCTATGGATGTCCTCAAGCTCCACAAATTTTACCTAAATGTGTTTCCCTTTGAATTGCATTTCTAGAGTTTACGTGGCAGGTATTATGGATGGAACAAGATGTAATGAAAGGCAGAAAAATGGTACATTCTTTCCTGACTTAACTATATGTGGGGTGTTTCCATTGGGTCTAATACCCTTGAAGAACTATAGAATTATTTAAAGGTGAAGTATTCTTTGAAGTCCCGAGGATACTTTGACCCTAAAGGACATATAAAATTTGTAAGGAAAAAACTCCTCACCATAGCTGGAATCACCGATGAAGTTGACTATGAAGAAGATATAATAAGAAATTGTCTTACACCTTAAGAAGTCTTTCAAAGGAAGAGGAAGTGGGAAATTATAAAGAGGTTTGAGGAAGAGAAGAAGAAAAGGGACATTGAATTCCTAGGATTTTATGTGGAAGAAGGAGATCCCCTTAAGAGGATGACTTTGATAATTGACAACTTTGAAATAATATATGTTGAGCCAAAAAGGGAACCTGAAGGGAAATCCTCAAAAACCGCTAAGTTTCCTATCAAGAAGCCAAGTGGTGTTGTGACTACAGACCCCCTCCATACACTATTGTAATGCAATTAGACTCACCTCCAAAGCAATTGAGGCCCAAGAGACAAAAGATACATGAAGTAAACCCCCTAGTGCCATATGAAGTGAGTGAAGAAGTGAGAGATACAAAGGAGATAGCTAGTGTGCTAATGAACTTAAAAGACGATGATGAAGTTGATCAACCACTCCCTGAACTTGCAACTAATGCTCATAAATTGGAGGAAAGGGTGGATGTGCATGCACATGGTGATCAAGAAATGCATGATGATGAAAGAGTGGTTGCTACCTTGAGGTTTATAGAAGATGATGAATTCATCTAGACTCCCGAGTTTAAATATTTTTGGATTAAAATTAAAATTAAAGAATTTGAGGAGAGACTCCAAATCAATTAGATGGGTACTAAAGAGTCACAACATGATCAAGTCGTTGCCTAGACTTTCGATTAGCTCAGAATCAATGAAATCAATATTAGTCCACATGAGACCAAAAAAATGGTGTTACAAAGCAACATACTAATCATTCTTGGGATGGATCTTAAAAAGATACTCTTATTGGATCAGGTAAGAAGTCAAGAGGATCCTATGTTAATTTCTGGATTCAATTCAGATGAGGGAATGAGTGGGACAGGTTACAATCCAAGGATTGAAACCTTAGATTTTTGGACAAAGAAAAAGAGAACAAAAAAACCATGATTACTTGATGTTGTTCAAGAAATGAGAGGAACTGCCACAGTTAAAACACTCCAAGATACATTAGCAATGGAAGCTGCTACTATGACCATGCACTCAACAATGTTTACCAGGGATGTAGTTAAGGGTATGGATCTTAGACTAGCAGAGTATGAGAAAGCACAGACTGATCTGAATGATGAAATGAATAGATTGTTCATGGAAAATGTGAAAGTAAAAGAACATATGAAGGGAGCAGGTCCTTCTCAAAGCACATAATTGATAGTATACTATCCCCCTCCAATCTAGATTGATACAGACACAATCTCTATTGATCAAGAAAATGAACTTAAACAATAAGTTGAAAGTCTAAAGAAGCTTAATGAAGAAATCAAAGGAGTGAAAAAAAAATGTTTGATATGTTGGAAAATATTTTGGAGCATAGAATCAAAATAACTATGGATAAGATATAGAATGTGTATGAGTGTTATGTTTCCTTGTCTCAAGCACTTGAATAGATGAAGACTCATGCAGCAGTCTTGGACCCCTTGTTCAAGAAATGAAAACATATACATCACACATTGATGACATTATGCAAGGTCTTGCAGAGAAGTGTAGAGGCTCTTGCAACTTTGAAGTGTACAGAGAAGATGGTGAAAATGGTTATTGATGAGCATCAATACATATCTAAGGAGAACCAAAAGATCTTAGAAAGAATGGAATCATTCCATACACTTAAGCAATGGTTTATCCCAAGAATACAACAAGATGATGGCCAATTGAAGGATTTCAACAATTGGAAGAATGAATTTAGTCAAATAGTTTCATATTGCATTGCTCATTTACAAAAGAATTAGGAACTGAATATCCACAATCTCAATTCAATTTTGGATGGAATGATTGCATTAGACTAAGGGTACTCAAAGTTCATGTTACAGATGCCAGAGGATTACTGGATACCAGGTGGTGGAATCATTTGTCCAATATGCCATAGATCCAGGAATACAAGTGGCCTAATGATTATACGGTATTCCAATGGAAGCAGACATATCTTGCTCCCCCAGAAGAGTAGGTCGTGTGTTAAGTGAAGTATTAAGCCTTGGGTGCACAATCATGGAGAGAGGACCTTGCTAGATTAGATGATCACGGGTACCTTACAATGAGTAACAAACTTTGAGCATATTGCAAGTGTTGTGAGCTTCAATAATTTTAGAAATTGTTGCTTTTATGTTTCCTCCTTTAATTATGCAATCATATGTAAACAACTTTAATTAAGATCTTTAGTTTATGCTAAGTAATTGAATAAGTGTTTAGAAATGAAATGGCTTGATGCTTTTCACTTCCATTTTCTATCTATAAAAGGGAAACTAAGGTCAAATTATGAAGATATAGATA
Organism: Sequoia sempervirens; assembly: GCA_007258455.2. NCBI lineage: Eukaryota > Viridiplantae > Streptophyta > Pinopsida > Cupressales > Cupressaceae > Sequoia > Sequoia sempervirens. The sequence goes on from VDFB02361656.1 coordinate 405,680, forward strand.
GTAATATAATATCATTTTTGAAAATGAGAGACTTCTGATACATATTGTAATATCTTTTTGAAGCAAATTAATGGAAAAAAAGATATAATTGGTGGCCGAATTATGGTTTTAATTGTTTGTTGAAGTAAATTGATGAATGTTATCTTGTTGTCTCTAGTATGATCTTTCCTTGTTATTTAAATCAATATATCAAGGGTATATCCGATTTATCAAAACACATTTGTTGTCTTTGTGTGGTTAATTTAAATGGTTCCTTCAAGTAAGGATTACATTATTTTAAGTAACTCATAGTAACCTGGGTAGAATCATTGTGATCAATAAGAAGAGCCTGGTAACTATAATCTTGCACATTTATACAAGGTATAAGCACCTCAAGTGCCAAACATTTTGAATTTTAGCCAGAAGGAGGACACATATCATCCACATCTTGATTCCATTTCCCAACAAATAAAAGGAACTGATCATATATATTTTTGAAAATAATATCTCAGAAAAATTCATTCATACATTTAATTTTATGCAATAGGAGTAGGAGTAGAAGTTAGTTTTACATTTAAATCATCTATTTCAAAACCCTCATGCCATATTGAAATAGATTGGGAAAAATGATTTAATTGGAGAAGTTGTGATCACATGAGGATGATCTAATTAAAAGAATTGAGGATGATTTAATTGAAAAAATTGATCACACAAGTCCTTCAAAGGTTTTAATCTGCTTAGATATCACCATTCAATTGTGGAGGGTGTATGTTCATTGATGATCAGGGTAAATCTGCCTAGGCATAACATAGCCTGAAGAGTAGGGAATTCCAACCATCTTGGTTGATTTCGTTTGTTGGTCAGAGCCTAGCATACTTTTAGAGTTTAGCAATTTGCATATTTGGGAACCAATATATTAGTTTTCTGTAGTAGGAGTAGGAGTAGAAGTTAGTTTTGCATTTAAATCATCTATTTCAAAACCCTCATGCCATATTGAAATAGATTGGGAAAAACCATTTAATTGATGAAGTTGTGATCACGAGGATGATCTAATTAAAAGAATTGAGGATGATTTAATTGATAAAATTGGTCACAGAAGTCTTTCAAAGGTTTTAATATGCTTAGATATCACCATTCAATTGTGGAGGGTGTGTAGCAAAGGGAAAATTCACGGTTAAGCCATTCAAAGCGTAATTCAAAACTAAACCCAAAGCTAATAATTGAGAAAAATGGAAAACTATAAAAACATGCATAAAGGAAATATCTCACCAAACACACATGCACTTCCATGAATCACCTCCATTATCCTTCTCCATTTCATTGTAATATGATACTTTCTCTCAGATTTTCATTAAGCATGCAAGTATGGCCTCATGACAATAATAATAGGAAAACATTGAAGATTAAGAAAGTTGCTTCCAAAACTCATAAGATTTTGGGAGTAATAAGGATGAAGGTAAAGCCAATTTATAGAAAAAATGATATTTGAATGACAAGCTAAGATTAAAAGATGTGACATGCAATAGAGTTAGGGTTGAATTAGTGTGAGTGATAAAGCATGAATGGTGGGGATTAAATTAAACAATAATTTAATCATTGGTTGAGACACAGAAGAATAAAGATCGCATGTAAAGGATAAGATTAACATAGATAAAACAATTTGTTAGAAGATAAAAATGAATTAATTAAATAATTAAAACTATTTAATTAATAGAGGATTGCATGCAGAAGACCAAATCTAATCTAGATAACAGACTGATTAACACAGAAAGTCTGTTCGCTAAAAATAATCAGATATTATCTCACTAGATAACTAAATGATCTAATTATATCTAAACTTAAGTGATAAGTGACTAATTAAATAACAAAGAGATTATCTAATTATAGAGGAATATTCCGTGGATAAATCCTTTTATGAATTAAATAATGATTTAATTAGACATTCAAGATTTTGGAATTTTAATTAAATAAATAAATATTTAATTAATTAAAGGGAGAAAAGGCTAAGGAATAATTAAATAGTTTAAAATGAATATTTAATTATAGTTGAAAGTGTCATAAGAATAAATTAAATAATAATTTATTTAATTTTAGAAAGAAGATAGATTTAATTAGTGACATAATTAAATAAATAATATTTATTTAATTAATCAAGAAAGAACTAAAGTAAGAATGAATTAGTTAAATAATTAACATTATTTAATTATGAAAATGAAGATTAGAATTATGACGAAATTAGAGTCGCAGGCCTAAGACAATTTTTAGTGTCTACATTTTGCCCCTCTTTGATACAATGCAGTGTATCGCATTGTTTCAAAGAAAATCAGTCGAAACATGCCCCAGTGACAGTAGGGTAGGGTTGTGCCCCCTTGGAAGAATTTCATAAAATTTTCAAAAAAATGTAAAATTGTTCTAAAAAGTCAATTTGATAGCTAGAAAAGTGATGGCGAAGTCAGTTTAGGATTTTGATAAGTTTAGGGCAGCCAAAGTTGTGTTCAAATATGCAAATGGGTGCGTCTAGTTATAAACCCTTAGGTCAAAACCCTATTTTTGAGGTGGTATAAATAGGAAATGGGAAAATCTAGGCTCATTTTGTACTTTTAGACTTAGAAAAATTGGAGCTCTGAGTGAAGATGGAGCGACTTCCCCATCGCGATCACCATGCTTACAAAGTTTGTACGTTCCAATAGCTAGAGGGCACAGGAGATCCAATATGTCTCTTTCAACCCACTGTCAATTTTCATTTTCACGCATTTCTAAGTAGGCATTAATTGCATCAGTCAGTTGTGTCGCTTCGTGAAAGCCGCAATTGCTATCGTGATCGATGCATTCAACTATGAATTGACGCATTTGCTTTAGACGTGTAGGCTAGACTAGGGTTTTCAAACTCATGCGACACAATTGATAAAGTGTGACACATTCGCTAGATAGTTAACCGCATTTGATAATGGGCGCCACAACGGCCTATGGTTGTGTGCAATTGATTAGGGCTTAGCCGCAATTACTATTGAATGACGCAATTGTAGTGTTAGCCCGCATTTGATTTGGGGATCCAACACATTCGTTATACGACGATGCATTTGCAAGTGTGCGACACAATTGCTAAGAAAATGACACATTTGACTTTGAGCAACACAATTGACTATTGACCAAGTTATCTTAGGTTTAGCTTGACTTGTTTTAACGAAATGTGCAAAATAGACTGACACAGTGATTGTCATGTTGGTCACAGGGGCATCTAGATCCTATTTATACCCAGGAGTCACAACTGCCAAAGACTTATCGATTGGGGGATCATATGACTAGCAGTGAGAGGCGTAGGTTGTGGCATCTTGGTTTATATCATGTGGTGTCCATGCTCATCATTAGGGCGAACAGGGGTATGCTGACTGCATTGGCTAAGCATTGGCATTCAGAGACATGTTCCTTTCATCTGCCTATAGGGGAGGCAACTATTACTTTGGAGGATGTCTACAGGATTCTGCGTCTACTGATCCGAGGACAAAGAGTTAGATATGATCCTAGAGGAGGATATCAGGCACTGACTAGTTATTATGTATACGGCGATATAGCCCAGCTGGGTATTGATAGATACAAGATTAGATGAGAGACACTAGCTGCTCGGTATGGGCGATTTGACTGTATTCTGTGCACTGCAATAGCTTGGATAGTCATCCTAGATTGTCGAGGACATGAGTTTTCGGTCGGATTGGGGGAGATGCTTGTTGGTATGTTGGCCAACAAGACACTATATGCTTGGGAGCCATGTTTATTGGCGATGGTTTATTTTCAACTACATGACAGTATATAGGCAAGGACAGTCCATGAGTTGTGGTGTGACTCTATTGATGGTCTGGGCTTGGGAGCACATTGCAGTGTTCCGTCCACCTGTTGATCATCACATGGAGACCACGAAACCATATGTATATATGTACGCCGAGGTAGTGACACAAACATATGTGGGTGATATCGATTACTAGAGACATGGACTGGACACATTGGTGAGTTTTATCTAGAGGCCTTATATGGATTGTCATCTATGACCAGATGAGGGTCAACATTTACCTTGGTGTTGTCAGGAGAGGTATCTGATTGGGTGTACTATCCAGTCAGTACATATTATTGAGATGTATTTTCCGGGTTGGGTCCTACGACTTTTTGGGGAGCAGCAGGGTGAGCCTCAGGGAGTAGCAGTGTATGCTCGATCGACTAGGAAGGTGACACCATGGGGTCCTATGATCTTAGATACCACTGCAAAGCAGGACATTGACAAATTACAAGCACAACAGTGGGACTGGAGAGGGGGACCAAAGGATGTGGGGACCACTCTCGAGTATGATGCATGGTGGAGGGAAAATAG